>JASKGM010033970.1:0-61591 GCA_034509205.1 Ceratonia siliqua
CTTACCAAACTAAAATACTTTCTACCTTAGGATTAAAATCATATACCCTAGGTATCCTAATGATATCGAACTACGTGAACCTTGATCCCCATTGGGGTACGTAAGCTCTTACTCAGTAAGTCAGGTTCGGTTTTTTTTTTTAACTTTCATTATTTTTTCTCAACGATAATAAACAGGGGTAATCAAAATAACTAAAATTAAATAAAATTAAAGCACAGACGATTAAGGGTAACCGTCCTTAGGGATGGACGCTGTGAGGTGCCTAACACCTTCCTCACTCGTAATTCGACTCCCGAATCTTTTCTCTGGTTCCAAAGGCCAATTTTTGGTTTTTTTAGAGGATCCCAATTATCCTCCTAATTAATTGGTGGCGACTCCATTTTTTATAAAATCTCTGCGTTTCGGCCAACCGTCACGTTGTGACATGAACTATCGTTTCTCCTCAGCTTTTCAAGTAAATAACCCAATGGTGTATCAAATTGCATATATTACGCATTTTGCTAGTTTAAAAATAATTTTGATTGTCTGCAAGGATAGTTCGAAGCCTTCTCTACTCTTCCCTTGTGAGTAATAGCTAGTCTTGTTTCCCTAACTGTGGATGTAACCTATAGTTTCTTTGTTTTCTTGAAATGTGCTTATAAAACTTCATTGTCTATAGAAAGTCGTCATGATTTTTACTTTAATTGAGGAATCAACTTCTAATCGTAATTGCTTTTCTTCTGAACCTATTTATGCACTTCATGGTATATTTGCTACCTTGAATGATATTGTGATGAGATCAAATTAACTTGTGAACTAGCCTGATCTGACTTGATGAGAATCTATTAGTTGCATTAAATTTTGAATCCTATATAAGGTGAATAAGATATCCCTGTTGTTACTTCAGTTTCAACTTTAGTTCCTGATTCCATTTTTTTCGTCGCCCTATAAGTTACAAACAAAGCTTTGAAAATCCTTGTTTAGATAAGAATGAAAATATTTGAAAAGTAGTATTAACAGTCATAAGAAACAAAATACCAACTAGACAACTACCATTATGAAAAGGTGGTTTGGTTTACCTTACTAACTTGGTGTTAAGGAGATATGATATACCTTGGAGTGAAAAAGAGTACAAGTGGTATTGTACAGGTGCCCCTAATTCTGCCAAAAACTCAAGCTTAGTGGAAAGTTTTCTAAGATAATGCTTAGAAAGGTTCAAAGTTACTATGCCCTGAGTGGCCATTGATAATAGCATGTTAACTTGCCCCAACCCTTTATTAGAGTTCTTCGAGATTGGATGGCAATCACTACAAGCATGTAGAAAAATATATATATGTATTTATAAAAAAGAAAAAGTACCTTCCAGTTAATCCAACAGGCTGCTAAGTCTATAAAAGTAGTAAGTGTCATCAGAATTCTAAAAGACTTTATAAATTGACAACTTCGACAACTCCCCCACTCCGTCATCAGATTTTAAAAGAATCAATACTTAGAATGTATTCTAGTTTTCGGGAGCACGTCTGATATAATAAGTGGAAATTGTAATTCATACATGAACCTAGCTATGAGTATTTGATTTATATTGCCTAAGTTAAGCCAGTAAGTTTAAGAAGATTTTGAGAAGAACAATTTAAGGACAACTTATTGCACATGTTAACGAGATAATACCTAAACCTTGAAAAGAACTGGCTTTAATCATAGATACGCAAAACAATAGGGGCCCAATTATGATTTTCATTTATTTATACCGGGTTCTGTCAACTCAAATTTGAGTTCCCTCTATTCTGCATAGTATTTGAAAATCCCTAAAGGAGGTTCATGAAAATTTGATAAAATAACTTGCCTTTGTTCCTTGTTGTATGGTTACCAATTGAACTAAGAAAAGGTACTCGTCAAAGTGCTTGGTCTTGAATTCGATTAATTCATGATAAGTATAGTCAGTCACGACATAGTCTTTCCACTTACTGTGGCCTGAGAATGTTTTGTTTTGCTTGTACTTTGACCAGAACTACCGTATAGATAGGTCTTATAGTTTTTAAACCTTGATCTCTACTTTGTAACTTTTCTTGCTCTGATTAATTTATGATGACATTGAGGTGTCAAATTAAATACCATGTTCAAAGTTGATTTCGGCTATAAAATTGTTTTGACTTGTGTCTTGTGATCCGTGAGTCCAATAAGAGACTGAAAAGATATTGGAGCCTTGCTACTTCCCTTGCAATGGTCAACCAAAGCTAAGTAGCTGCGGTTTCATCCCTTTGAAATTCGGGAAGAATTTCTTTAAAGGGGGAAGAATGTAATACCCCTCAAGAGGCATTTAATTTGTTTAAAACAAATTAAAAATACCCTTTATTATTTAAAGCTCAATTAAGTTTATATGTTCAAAATTTTAAATCTAATCTTGTAATAGGATTTTTCAAAAACTAAAGACGTGGTTGAGTTTCTAAGGGACTATAATTCTATGCAAGAAAAAACTTGGTGATTAGGAAAAACTAACCCAGAGCAGTCAAGCAGCCTGCGTGGCTTAGCAATACATACACATACCAAGGGTGTCAAAAATTCAAGAAAAATGAGAGTTTCGGTAGTAGAACTCCAAGGGGCGATTTTCTTAGGTAAGTCCTGCAATTTAAGCGTTAAATTGTCAAATTTTCACTAGGATTCACTCCTATTTCCCACTCTAATATTGTAAAAAATTTGGGTTGTATTTGTTCTTGTGTGCTACGACTGTGTTAGATGAAGTCTTTGTGATTTTGATGATAGGCATCTAATGGAACATCAATTGATGTCATTGGAAGTAAATTATTTCACTTTACTACTCCTATTTGATACTATAGAGTTTTGTATACTGTTTTCCTAATTCCTGTTTGAACCCTGGGCTATGAGCAAGCTTAGGGAACCCATTCTCAACATTATAGAGTGAGATAACCTCAATAAAATTAGTAGGCAAACTTTATTTATACCATTTCAGCCTAGAACATCGAAGCATGAATCTGACCCATTGAATAGTGTATGATAATAAATGCACCTAACCTATGAGTGAGACTTATTATATCTTTTAGCAACTAATAATTTTTTTATTATGATGTATATGATTTTTGTGACCCATATGAGTTGTTAGTGTAAAATGAGGTGAAGCATGACTATAAAAGAAAATTGGCTTTTCTCATGGAATTTTTTCGTGACAAAGACCTAAATTTCCATGAGAATTTTAGATTTTCACATAAATTCTAATGAAAAATAGGCGGTGGCAATTTTGATGTCATTATCACACATTTTCTCATGGAATACATTCCAAGAACATTTCTCACGGACATTCTCACAGACCAAATTTGTGAAAATAAGGAGTCAGAAGTCGTGAGACAATTTCACAGAAGTTCTCACGGATGTTTTGCTGTGAGAAATTCTCACGGCTCACCATCCGTAAAACATCTCGCAGGAGAGAAATTAATACATTATATATTAATATAATATATTAAGTTCTCAAGGACAATAGTTGTAAAAATATCTGTGAGAACTTAATATATATATTTTTAAATAAATTTTAATAATTAATTATTTAATTATAATATTAAATATGCTTAATTTAATTTACATATTAACTACATATTATTAATTATATAATAACATAAATAAAGTATATTTGTAAATAAATATATAAATATAATTTAATATATATTTAAATTAAATAAATATAATAACATAAATAAAGTACATGTATCACATAAAAAAATTAACCAAATAAGATTAAATTGATTTGAATTAAATTAAAATTTAATGTAAATTTGTTCAAAATTAAATACATTAATTACCATCATGACTATTTGACTCAAACTGAGTGTCATGCAGTTTTCGGGAGGGGACTACCAATCAATGATAGGGGGAGGGGGAGGGACAAGAGTTGCATGGCCACTAACTATTTGCCCCATCATCTCCTGGAGTCGGTGTTAAAGTCGCCCTCTAGTTGTTGTTCGAGTCATTCCTTGAATCGCTGCTAGAGTCGATGTTCGACCTAGATGATGATCTGGCTCAAAAAATTTTTTGGAACTTAGGTGGATGATGATTGTGATAGCTGGTTTGAGTAAGCTTTCTTGACCAGGCGAGCCTCAGAACCCATCCCATAAACCTGCCCCTTTTTATTCACGCGACTGACAACTTTCTTCCATAGATGGTTGTTATCGATGGAAGAACCACCCGACTCCTGGATCTAGGTTTGGGCTTTGTGCTCCTCAAAAGCTTTATGTATGAGTTAAAAAATAATTAGTGGAAAATTATTTAAATCACAATTAAAAAGAAACCTATAATATTAAAGTTTAATAAAATTTAATTTAACTGATGTAAGTTTGCTCAGCGTATGGATGGACTTAACCCTTGCTCTCACTGTATTGAATTTCCTGAAAGATCTTAGCAGTATCAGCCAACCTCCCCAACTTTTTTTTACTACAAACAATGAATAAAAGTGTTATAATACTAATAAAGAAATTAATACAAGCAAATATAAGTTAATAAAAACCTATAAGCCTTTATTTATGCACGGAGACCGAGAGGCATCCGCCTTGGTGGACATATGTGCCCTGACTCTTGGATTGGTTCAACTTGTTACGAGTCGAGTCACGCTTGAATTTAAGGGATGCCCAATACTCAAAAAGCTGGGCCTTGATAGATTCCCATAACCATAAGCCCTACAACTTCCCTATTCGGATATCTCTATGGCCTAATGGATGCTGTTAGAGCACTTCATGTCCCACACTATACGAATCTCGACTCCCTCCTCCAATAGAGTGAGAGTATGTAACCAATAAAATGAAGTTAATGGAATAAGAAATGTAAAAGTTTGATTAATATCTTAAATTGGCTCCACCAGTGCTTCTTGACCTCATGGGGAGTGTCTTCAAAGCATTTATAGTCCTTCTGATAGTGTGATTTGTAGATTGCATATAATTTGTTCACATCTTCATGCGGCTCAAACAAGTGGAATTGGGTGTTGTAAGTTTTTAAAACTTTTTGAGTAGGTAGAAATTCTCTTTTATTCGAGAAACTAGAAGAACTTTGTTGCTCCTTGTTTAGCTCTTGTAGATTTGAATCAATTTAAGAAAACTTATTCAAATAGGTTGCTTAAAGATATATTGTCAAAACTTAAACATAGAAATTGCAAGAACAATGATTATAAGAAGAGCAATGCAAGGATGGATCTTTTAAGAAATAAGAATACCTTGAGCAACCTTGTTTAAGAAACTGTGAGTAAGTAAGAAGGGCTTAAGAGATAAGGGTAAGAGAAATTAACACCATAATATATAGTGGTTCAAATCCAACAAAAGTCAGATCCTACGTTCACTCCCCAAGCACAAAGCAAGGGAATTTTACTATAGGTAATTAAAAATTATAGAAACAAGCTATATACACTTACAACAAAAACCCTAGTCGACCTACTTTCCCACTAAGTTTTTCCCAAGAACCTAACTAAACTTAGTCACTAGCTAAACTCAGTCACAGGCTCAAGCGCTCATAGCTTTTTATAGTCCTCACAGAGTAACCTCTCAACCACTAGGTTTTTCTTACAAGTTCATAGCAAACTCACAATAGGCTCAGGCATTTGGCTTTTTACAACCCAACCTGGTTAACCTCACTAGATTTTCTCACAAGTAACTTAGCAAGCCTTGAATGAGTTTTGAATAAAAATAAGCTCTAAGGCACCCTCAAGATATTATCTCATGTAAAGCTTGTTGTAGAAGAGTTTGCAATAGAGTATAGCTCTTTGAATTTTTGCTTGTGTAAAACTTGTAATCTCTACTTCCCTTGAGTTACTTTTATACTCAAAGATCATCCATCTAGCTGTTGAGATGATTATTGTACTTCATCTAGCTACTTATTTATATGTCTTCTTGATTTTACAGCATCATCTCTCAAAGGCAGTTTGATTTTTATCTTGAAGATCTTGGGTACTTTCTTTTCAAATTTGTACGTAACTTTTGATAAACTTGCATGCTTATCTTCTACAATTTTATCTTTTAGTTTTGTAAGCTGCACAAGTAAGTTTGGATGGTAGATATGTGTCTTTTCAAAGGTCACCTTTTTTAATAAAATATAATATCTTCTTTGACTTTGCCAAAAAGCTTCTAGAATTGTGGGGCTTTTGTAAAATAGAGCTATAGAGTTTATTTAGTTTTTTTTTTTGGCTAGCACCTCTATGTTTTTTAGACTTGTAATATATATCAAAAATCTACAGTGCCATTTACAAAAAATCATTATTTTATTTGTCTAGTTATTCTGCTTGCTCATTTCTTAAGCGATGTAGCTTGCTTATTTAAAAAACATTCTAGACTTGTTCTTTTTTATTTGAAAACATAGCTAGCTCATTAAAACAATTTAATTCAAGATATTATCTCAACATGAGTGTTAAAGTATAGTTTAGTTCTGCTATATGTTCTGAACATGATTTCAAATCCTGATTATGATTGTGAGCATGACTATGTTTAATTTTTAATAGTACCTTTTGGGTTATAACTAGTATTTTGGAAAATCACCCTATTAATTTGTATTTTTAAAAGACACCGTTTGGGTTACAGTTTTATTATTTTGAAAGAAACCTTTGGGGTATGATTATGTTTAGTTTCAAAAGATATCCCTTTGAAATAAATTTTTTAAATTGCTTGTGAAATTTTGATCCTAAATGAACTAAAGTGAAGTACTTGTCTTATATATTGGAATTTTAAGAACTCTTCTTTTATATGAAATTTGGATATGAACTACATGATATTTATGGAAACACTACTTTGGGATTAAAGAAATTTGAAGGACAAGTCCACAACTACCTATTTCAACAAATCAAGATGATTCTCTAGTGCCTATTTCGCTTGTCATGCATAAATACTTGACATAACTAGATAATATGCATCATATAAACTCCATCCCAAGTTTATGCCTTTGTTCTGAATTTAATCCTGCATTCTTGTTAGAATAATTGCATATATTCACTCCCCCTTTGGCATCAGCAATAAATAAAATATAGGTGGGGAGATAAAGACAACAGATAAAACAAATCCAACATAGATGACAAGTTTATAAGTAGTCCATAATAAGTTAAACAAGTGCCAAAAGATAGCTAAAACACAATCAAAGTAGTAAAACTATGAGTTAAAGATAAGGATCCTAGGTAAACTAGACTAAAAAGCAATGTCATGTTGAGGGATTAGTGGATTAAGGTTGGCATTAGGGTCAGAAGTGGTTTGTTTAGAATCATGTTGAGCATTTCCTTCCTCTGGAGTCTTTTCAGTGGTAGGCTGAGAGGTGCTTGAAATTTCTTTCTTTTAATTGTAAGCTTAGGGGCCCATAGTTCATGTAGACTCTTTTTGATCATGGTTGATTGCTTAGCCAAGTGATCATGGTTGATTGCTTAGCCAAGTGGTGTTTCATTTTAGCCATTTTTTAAAGCAAAGCTTCTTGATTTGTCATGATGTTTTGCAATTGCATCTTTGAGACTTTTCACTTTTGCATTCACTATTTCCAGAGTTACATCTTCAGATTCACTCATTTTCTCTTTTCCTTTGTCTTTCAACCCAGTCTTTGGCACTTCCTTTAGAACTTCTTTCTTGCCTTTTTCACCAGACTCTTTAGCATTCTCTGATTCCTTAGTAGGAAAAGAGACTTTCTTTGGAGCTTCTTTCTTCTTTGTACTTTCTGTAGGCTTTGGTCTTGGATTGTGGAGGTTTGGTCAAGAGATTAGGAGCAAAGGATGGTTTTGGTGGGTGGTTTCTTTAGGACTTGCATAGGCGTAACTTCAAGTTTCTTCACCTTATTTTTCCTTATCAAAGACGTCTCTTCCTCCTGTTCAATGTTCTCCACATAAAATGTAGGAATGAGTACATTTTCCCTCGTTATTTTCTTCAGTACTTGTTCAGGTAAGGAGGGCATTGAATGCTCTATTTGTTATATTTTTTTCTCTGGGCTTGATTTCTGTTCTTCTTTAGTTTCTGTGGTGTTTCTTACAATCTCTTATGTCATCATTATGCTTGGCGATTTTTCCTTCAAAGTTTTACTTGCCTTACTATTATCAGAAAGCTCAACCATAGGGATCTCTCCCTTAGGAACATTCTTTTTCCCAATGAACGGGATTCTCATTGATTTCCTTGTGGGGGTGGTTGTTGTTTTCTTCTTTTCTTTGTGCTGCCCTTTGTTGGCTAGTTAGGGTTCTTAGATAAATATGATTTCTCCACCTTAATTTCTATTTCTTTTTGTTGGGCTTTTAGCTTTTTTTCATTTGGTATCTCTGATTATAAATTCTCTTTCTTTCTTTCAAGGCTTTCTTACTTTTTGATGAAGGTTTATGGCCTATTGTTTTGACTTTCTTTCCTACAGGGACTTCTATTGGAATTGCAGTAGCTTTCTTTTTGGTTGCAAGAGGTTGTTCAGGCATCTCTTCTAAATTTTCTTCTTCAACATTCTCTCTTAGGCTATGAGAGAAGCCTCTTTCAACTCTTATCCAGTTTCCTTCTTCGTCCTTCCTTATTCTTATATTCATGAGCAATCTCAAATCATAATTCCCCATTTCTGTTGCAATTTCTCTTTCCACATTATCTAATTCAACTTTTGCTTTTCTTGCCAACAGAGTAATAATGGTAACATAAGGCAATTCAACGTTGTCCTTTGTGAGGCAAGCTTTCATATGATTGACAATTATGTAGGGTAGATTCAACTTGATTCCATTTGATACACACCATATACAGAAAGTTTCATACTTGTTTGCCAAATGAGACTTCCCAAATCCGGGCATTATCATGTGATTCATTGCATGCAATAGAATTCTAAAATTAGGTTTAAGTGAGGATGCATCAACATTGTTAGAGGAATTCTTAGTGATCTTAGTAACCACTTCATTGTGAGAATAAGCACTAAATTCCACATCTACATAACTAAAGAACATTTTTGGACCAGAGTTAGGGCATTTGATTATTTCATAAATCTTAGCACAATTCACAACCAATTATCTTCCTTTTAGTATTGAAGAACCCTCAAGACTTCCTATTTCAAATGTTAAATTAATATAAAACTCCCTAATGAAGAATGGATAAATTTCAACCTTAATCTTGAAGAATTATATCCATCCAATATTTTCCAACCATTTAAAAACCTTAAAGTTCTCATTTTTGAAGAAGTCTAGGTTTACCTTTCTTGGAATAGAGATCTTCTATGCATGCAATCTTCAGTGTATGACATTTATGCTTTGAGGTTTCTGAACTTCTTTGGAACACTTGCTTTGGATTTCTTCCTAGTCAGACCCATATGCTTATACAATCTTCCTTTTCTCTCCATGTTTCGAAAATGAAGCCATTTCGTAGTTTGATGATGAAGAGGTTTTAAGTTTTGAAAGGGCAAAAATACCAGGTCAGTCTAGGGTTTCAAGAGTAGCAATGGAGTTCGTAGAGGGTAAATGGTATTTTAGATATGAAGAAAGGTTTCAGAGAGGTGTGTTTTTAGAAGGATAATGAAGGGGTGCAATTGAGACGTGATTTCAACAATACACCTAATACTTAATAACTGTGTCAGTTTTTAATTGATGTGACATTTAGAAGTAGCAGTTTGTCAACAATTTCTATTTCCAACATAAAACCAATCATGGTAGTTATTTATTCAAAATTTAAAATAAAACTGAATAGCCATGTCAACCATAAGTAATTAGGTGTAAGCATTGTTGAGAAACCATACTTATTTAAACAGCTTGATAGAAACTTACATTGGGTTAGACATCCTAATTTCTATGAGGATAATCAAGAATTTTTCTTCACTAAGGGGTTTGGTGAATATGTCAGCTAACTGATTATCAGTACCAACGAATTCTAGTTATATATCCCTTTTTAGTACATGGTCTCTTAAGAAATGATGTCTGATTTCCTTGTGTTTTGTCTTATAATGTTGAATGGGATTCTTTGATAGATTAATTGCATTGGTTTTATCACACTTTATGGGAATATTTTTAAATATTAATCCAAAATCTTTTAAATGTTGTTTAATCCAAAGAATTTGAGTATAACAACTTCCAGCTACAACATACTCAGCTTCTGCAGTTGATAGAGCAACCGAGTTCAGTTTCTTAGTATGCCAAGTGATTAAGCAATGTCTTAAGAATTGGCAGGTTCCACTAGTGCTTGTTCTATTTGCTCTACTCTCACCAAAATTAACATATGAGTATCCAATAAGATCAAAGTAGTTGCTTCTATGATACTATAAACCTAAGTTTTGTGTTCCTAGTAGGTACCTACAAATTCTCTTAAAAATGTGATTTCTTAGGATTAACTTGAAACCTAGCACATAAGCACACACTAAAAGCAATATCAAGTCTACTTGTAGTTAAGTGAAGTGAGGAACTAATCTTACCTCTGTAAATCTTTTGATCAACAAAATTACCTTGTTCATCTAGTTTGAGCTTAGTTGAGCAACCTATAAGAGTTTTGGCAATTTTTACTTTGTCCATGCCATATTTCTTTATTAACTCCTTGGTGTACTTTGATTGATTGATGAAGATTCTTCTTGGGATTACTTTATTTAAAGTCCAAGAAAGAATGACATTTCTCCCATCATGCTCATTTCGAACCCACTATTCATCAAATCAGAAAATTCCTTGCACAACAGCTCATTAGTAGTTCCAAACACAATATCATTCACATAAATTTGAATAATCAATATATCATGCTTTGTGGATTTTGTAGACAAGGTTGTATCGATGGCTCCTCTAATAAAATCATGATTTATTAAAAATGTTCTCAATCTTTCATACCAAGCTCTGGGAGCTTGTTTTAAACCATAAATAGCTTTAGTTAATTTAAAAACATGATCAGGAAGTTCTACTCGATCAAAACCAGGTGGTAGTTTAACATAAACTTCCTCATCTAACAAACCATTTAAGAAGGCACTTTTAATATCCATTTGAAGCCTTTAAAACATGCAAATGTAAGTAACATTCTAATGGGACTCTAATCTAGCTATTGGTGCAAAAGTTTCATAATAGTCTATACCTTCTTATCAATTGTAACCTTGAGCAACTAGTCTAGATTTATTTCTTACCACACTACCTGTTTCATCAAGTTTTGAGCACCCATTTTCTGCCAATGATTGATTGATGTTTACGTATAGGAACAAGAGTCTAGACTTTGCTTCTTTCAAACTGATTTAGCTCTTCTTACATAGCTATTATCCATGACTCATCTTCAAGTGCTTCATGAAAATTCTTGGACTCTATTTAAGACATGAATGCCTTGTGATTCATACTCTTATTTGAAGCTCTGGTTCTTACTCCTTGAGTGGGGTCTCCAATGATAAATTCTAATGGAAATGATGGAGTCTTTTTCCATTCTCTAGGAATTCTAGTTGAAGTTCCTACTTGCTCAGTTTCTTTTGGACATTCTCATGTCCTTGAGTAATTTCTGTCTAATGTTCTATACCCTTAGAAGTATGAGAATAAGTTCATATTATTCATTTTGAAAGAAGTTCCTTCACATTTTTCTTCCTCTTTAGAAATAGATAATTTTTGCTTACTCAAAGGAGATAACTCAGTTTCACTAAATACAACATGAATAGTTTCTTCAACAGTTGTAGTTCTTTTGCTATAAACTCTATAGGCCTTTTGATAAGTGCATAATTTTACATATTTTCTATTTAAATTTCCCTATATTTACTTGTTAGTTCTTGATAATTTTTAGTATTTATTACTTTTTTGTGTTTGTAGGAATTTTGGAAGCAAAAGAATAAAATGGAAATAAAAATGGTCAAATTAGCAATTTTGGAAACAAAACACAGTAGCTAAACTAAATTGTAACAATGAGGGGATTCTTTTCTTGGGCAACACGTTGGAATTAAAGATGAGTTAACAAATGGGAGCACTCATGAAATAGGAAAATAGAAAATACCTACTGCAACATGGATTCTATTCTGAATTTAAATAGAAGGATTCTGTTACAATTTTTGGGGAGAACCCAATGGTTGGAACATTGAAGAAAGGGAGAGGAACATGAGAGAGGAGTTGAAGGAAGGAGAAGCTATCATAGCAATCTCTAACCGCTAAGCTTTCTTTTTCTCTTATTTTTGTTTTCTTTAATGATTTTATTGGTGAATTTATTAAATATGTGTGGCTAAATTTTCTTTTGGGTTAAGGGTGATTTTAAAGCCTTAAACAAGGATTTTAATTCATTTTAAGGATGTATCTTTCATCTTTCAGTTGGGATTGCTGATGTTCTTTTCTTTCATTGTTAATAAAGATTGCTATTTTGTTTATTTAAGTGCGTAATTAAATATGCATGATAGTAATCTAATTGCTTGGTAAGGGGTTTTATCTGTAATTGTCAGAAATTTCTATCCACAAGTAATAGTTGTGATTAATGATTATAGGATATTTTCAGAAGATTGCATGGAGAATATCACTCAAGCTAAATGAACCGAGCTTGTGTGTTTGTTTCTTGAATCAACCTATCTTGATTAATTGATTGCTTTCATTAAATTAAATTTAGATAGCTTGTTCTAGGTTGTTTATTGAAAAGGGATTAAGTGAAGAGCCTGTTTTGCTTAATGACAAAGTAAGGAAAGATTGAGATAGTCAAACTTGTGATTATCTTAGGATTGTTAGTTTCAAAAGAAAGTGAAAGATAAATTCTAATTATTGGGTATATTTATGTCTAGAGGTAGAGAATGATTCCTTAACCATGTTCTCATCCTATTTCAAAGTTTCAATTTCTGATTTTGCAATTTATAAGTTTCATTAATTTTTATTTCATTTAGTTTGCAACTTAATTTAATTCCAAACCCCTCATAATTTATTATTTATTGTGTTAATTAATTTAGTGTGTTTAAGTCAATAACATATTAATTAGGAACAATCTTCTGCGAGAATGACCTTTGCATACTACTTTACTCAATAATAACTACATCTTTTTGTAAGGAATTTATTTTGTCACTTCTTTCGGAGCATATCAGATTTACTTGATGTGGAGTATCCAAGGAATATCCCATCATCCATTTTAGCATTAAATTTTCTTAAATTATCTTGGTCATTGTTGAGAATGAAACATTTACAACCAAAAGTATGGAAATAGCTAATATTTTGTTTTCTTCCTTTCCATAGCTCATAAGGAGTTTTCTTAATAATGGGTCTTATGAAACACCTATTCAGGATATACAAGTAGTGTTCATAGTTTCAGCCCAAAATTTTTAAGGACACTCATTATAATAAAGCATTACTCTTGTCATATCAAGATGAATTCTATTTTTCCTTTACACAACTCCATTTTGTCGAGGAGTTCTTGGAGTAGAGAAATTGTGATCAATTCCAAGATTTTCATAAAGATTTTCAAAAGATTTATTTTAAAACTCTCTTCCATGATCACTTCTTATGGATTTGATAAGATATCATTTTTCATTGCGCACTTTCTTGCAAAAATTTTTAAAAATGATAAAACATTCATCCTTATGAGCAAAAAAGAATACCCAAGTAAATCTTGAGAAATCATATACAATAACCAAACCATACCTTTTTCCACTCATGCTTTGAGTTCTAGTGGGACCAAACAAATCTATATGTAATATGTCTAAAGATTTCGAAGTAGAGAAATGATCTTTACTTTTGAAAGAGGATTTAGTTTGTTTTCCTTTTTGACAGGCTTCACAAATATGATTTTTCTCAAATTTTATCTTTAGGAAGCCCACAACTAGATCTTTCCTTGCTAATTTGGTAATCAAGTGCATACTTGTATGACCAAGTCTTTTATGCCATAAAAAATTTTCATCAAGAGTAGAGGCAAGAAAATCAAAAGATTTTATAGAGATATTTTCTAGATGTAAAACATATACATTTTCATGCCTTAATCCAAAGAATAAAAAATGATTACCATGCAAGTAAAAGACAACACATTTTGATGCTCCAACAATTACTTTGTGTCCTTTATCACATAATTGACTTATGGTAATTAGATTATGTTTTAATCCTTTAACAAGGTAAAACTCATCTATTGTGGAGAAAGAGTTTGTAGGAATCTCTTGCCAACATCTATGATTTTAGCCTTTTTGTTGTCACCGAAAGTAACTGTACCACTTTCTTTCATTTCAAGGTAGCAAAACTTTATGGCTTCACTTATCTTGTGCTTTGAGTAGCCACTATCAAGATATCATTGTTCTTTCTTGTATCTTGAGCTTAAGCACACTTACAAAATAGATTTTCAACCAATCTTAGGTACACTAACTATCTTGGGTCCTTGGGGGGTTTGTAACTGCTCCTTTAGGTACTGTGGTATCTTTGGAAACCCATACTTGCTAATCTTTTGCTGAGAGTTTCTTTTTAGGAAACAATCTTTGATAACATGTCCTATTTTTCTACAATAATACCAGGCTTTCTCATTCCTTATCTTCTCTTTGTTTTTATGTGAGTGCTTCTTTTGTTTCCTTTAAATTTTAGAGGAATGTTTTTTTATTTTTCTTTTAGAAAATCCTAAACCATATCTATCAAGAGGATTTTTTAAGGAATCTAGCATAGTATCTAACTTAGCTAGGCTAGTTGTAAATTTTGAAATCTTATTTTCTAATGATTCAACTTGTTTCTTAAGAGATTCATTTACACCTTTTAGCTCTTTATTTTCTTGTTCTAGTACTAATTTTTCTTTTCTTGTTTCTTCTATTTCATAACAGGTAGTGTGATATGATTCCTTAAGAGTAGAATATTTCATGCCTAATTTATTATAATTTTCAAAGAGCAAGTTAAATGCCTCTTGTAATTCTTCAAAAGAGTAAGAGTTATTATTGTTTATCTCATCCTCTGATTGATCATTTGCCATGAGACAAAGATTTGCAAGTAGTTCTTCATCATCAAAGTTGCTTCCTAATTGATCTATTAATCTTCCTTACTCTATGTTGACTCAGCAACCATAGCCTTCTTTTTCTTACCTTTGGAATTTTTTTTTTCAGAAGTGGATAATCGGCTTTCATGTGTCTTAGCATTTTTCAGTCATAACAAATAACTTGATCTTTTGTGTTGTCTCCCTTGGGTTGACCTTTTTTCAGGTACTAGTCATTTTTCTTGTAGTATTTGTATATTCTCCTTGTGAGGAAGGCAAATCCTTTTTCCATGTCTTCATTTGTTGCAGTAGCTTCAGAAGTAGGTTTTAGAGTATTGCCTTTTGAAGATTTTGAGCTCGAAGCTTCACCTTTCATGAAATTATTTTCATACACAATTAGGTTACTTCTTAGATCATCATAGGTAATTTAATTTAGATTTCTTCCTTCTTGTATTGCAGCTATCCCTGCCAAGGTTTAGTAAGGATTTGGAGAAATTTCTTGACAAGATCCATGTTAGAGTATCTTCTTCCCAATGCATCCATATTATTTATAATGCTAGACAACCTTTTAACATATCTTCTATTTTATCGTTGTCCTTCATCTTGAATAGTTCATATTCATGAACTAACATGTTGATTTTAGTCTCTTGAACTTCAGCAGTTCCTTCACAAGTGATTTGTAATTTCTCCCACATTTCCTTTGTTGATTTACGTATAAAGATTTTTGTATATTCTTCAGTGTTTACTACACAATATAGAATGTTGATAGCCTTTGCTTCAATCTTTGGTGAGCTTACACTAACAACAATTTTTCTTTATATATAAGGACCATTTCCAAAGAGTTGCCAAACTGAGTAGTCAATGGATTGAACAAAGATCTTCATCATTTCTTTCTAATAGCTATAGTTGTTGCAATAAAAGAAAGGTAGCCTTGTGGAAGAGTAACCTTCTACAATGTTTCTTGAATTCATTTTGCTAAGGATCATTTCTCTAGGTTGTTAACCTTGAAACTAGAGACACAAGATTTGATACCAATTATTAGTACAAAAAGAGGTGAAACACCTAAGAGGAGGGGTTGAATTGGGTGATATAAGTTCTTAAAAAATTTTTGAGCAGGTAGAAATTCTTTCTTACCTAAGAAAATAGAAGAATTAGGTTGCTCCTCTTTAAGTTCTTGTAATATTTGAATCAATTTAAGAAGTCTTGTTCAAATAGGTTACTTCAAGATATATTAACAAAATTTAAACACAAAAACTACAAGAACAACGATTATAAGAAGAGTTATACAAGGACGGATCTTTTAAGAAATAAGAATATGTTGAGCAACATTGTTTAAGAAATTGTGAGTAAGTAAGAAGTGCTTAAAAGATAAGGATAAGAGAAATTTACACCACGAGTATAGTGGTTCAGATCCATCAAAAGTCAAATCCTACATCCACTCCCTAAGCACAAAGCAAGAGAATTTTACTATAGGTAATCACATATTACAAGAACAAGCTATACACAACTTTTACAACAAAGATCATGGTCAACCTACTTTCCCACTGAGTTTCTCCCAATAACCTTACTAAAATGACTCACAGGCTCAAGTGCCACATCTTTTTACACTCCTCACAGAGTAGCCTCTCAACCACTAGGTTTTTCTCACAAGTTCCTAGCAAACTCACAACAGGCTCAAGCATTTGGCTTTTTATAACCCAACCTGGTTAACCTCATTAGATTTTCTCACAGGTAACTTTGCAAACCTTGAAGGAGTTTTGAATAAAAAAAAATACTCTAAGGATCCTGAAGATATCATCTCATGTAAAGTTTGATGGAGAAGAGTTTGCAACAGAGTATAGGTTTTTGAAATTTTGCACGTGTAAAACTTGTAATCTCCACCTCACTTGAGGTTGATTTGATACTCAGAGATCATCCATCTAGCCATTGAGATGATGATTGTACTTCATCTAGCTACCTAGCCATATCTCTTCTTGATTTTACAACTTTATCTCTCAAAGGCCGCTTAAATTTTATCTTTGATGATCTCCAGAACTTTCTTTTCAAATTTGTAAACAGCTTTTGATCAACTTGCATGCTTATCTTCTATAATTTTATCTTCCTATTTTGTAAGTTACACAAACAAGTTTAGATGGCAGATATGTGTTTTTTCAAAGGTAACCTTTTTGAATAAAATATAGGTGCTATTTGAAATGATTTTTGTTTTATTGTTTTGCGAAATAGTTTTTGAGAATAAAACTAATAAATAGTTTTTATAGAACAAAAAAAATAAAAAACTTGTTTGAACGTATATTTTGAAAACATTTTTTTTTAAAACAAAAAAATAAAAAGCTTTTTTTGGAAAAACACTTAAAAAAATAATTTTAAAAACAAAAAAACTCATTTGGTTGTAGTAGAATCTCAAAAATGTTTTTTAACTAGTTACAAGTTTTTTTATCCTTAAACAATGTATATGCGTTATCTTAACAAGCTATTTGACAAATTTAAAAATATTTGTACCATTTTTCATATAAAAATATTAAAACCATATTCAAGTATTATGTAGTAATAAATTCTATTGTTAAAGATAAATCACATAAGATTGTGTCATACATGCTTTAATCTATTTTTGTTTTGTTACATTTCCTTGCAAACTATTGTACATAAATAACATTTAAAATATTTGACATGAATCATAACTAAAGAGAATGACATAAATCCTAACATTTATATAAAATTTAAAATATTTGACATACATCTTAATAAGGGCATTAAAGGTGCATATATTTCTCTAATAACCTCCATTGCAAACTCATCTTTTCCAGCCTTCTCAAATCATGACAAAAGTGTAGGTAGGTTTACTCCCTTTCTCCACTACTATTTTTTATGTTCGTTACTTCCTCCAACAAACCTATTATTCTCCATCTCTTTCAGAACCTCCATAGCTTCCTTAAGCTGCTTGGATTTATCATAAACATCCAATAAAGCAATGGACTTGTCAAGTGTAAATCTTGCTAGTTTCATCTCCTCAAAAAGGTCAACGGCTTCTTTATACAAAGACCCCCCACCTATAACAACTTGTAAGTGTATTTTAAGTGTACAAATCCTGGGCAACCCCATTTATTTTCATACCATCTACAAGAGCAATAATCTTAGTCCAAGGCATGCCCATTTTACCATAAACATTCAAAATCACATTATAAGTTATTAAAGTAGGTATACACCCCTCTTTTTCCATCTTGTTGAATACCTTCATGGCCCCCCTTTACCTTCTTTATTAGCATAAGCAGTTATTAGAGAAGTATAGGCATAGACATCTATTTCAATCCCATCTTTTTACAGATTATGAAGCAATGAGGTGGCTAATGAAACCCAATCCTCTTTACCAAGAATATTAATAATCACAGCAATTATAGAACCAGTCAAAATTGAGATGTAATCTTCCTTACCTTGAACCTATTAAAACACACACAATGCCAAGTCAAGTTTATTGCTAAATCCTAAATCCTTAATTATACCCAAAATATCAAAAGACAGTGAGTCCCCACCCAAGTTTAAAAGTTGCCACAAAATTTCATCCAAGTGCTTAGAATTAAATGATGGGTCAGTTAAGGTTTGAATAATTCATTGACCTTGAACTAAAAGGTGATTATTTGACCATGGCTTGCCTCAGTTAGGGTCATAGGACTAGCCAATACGGCTGTGGCTTCTAGTGTGCTCAACTAGGAATTGGGTATTTTGCTGCTATTGTGAAGAAGTGGAAATTTGGTTCAAAAAGAGGTCTTGAAGAAGAAGAGCAATTGGTGGTGGAGTAGGAGGTGAGGGTGTAATGGTGTGGAATTGAGGATAATTGGGAAAGAAAGGTCTAGTAGGAGGTTAGTTTGGGAGAAGTAGAGGCAAAACAAGGTTCTATATGATGGAAATGGGAAGCAAGAAAGGAAAAGAACGTGTGAAGCAGAGTAAGTGAGTAAGTTCTGCTCAGCTTTCTACAAGTTGACAACCAAAGGTTGGGGAAGGTCCGATCAAAACAACATTTTCTTGCTTATTTTCCTGGATAATTTGGTGGTTTAGTGAAAATTTCCCTACCGTAACCAACATGTGCTAGTTCAAACTTTGAGGCTAGCATCAAGAGAAAGAACTTGAGAGTCACAAAGATAGGAGAGTGACGAAGATGGAGATAGTGTTGGTGACAAGGAGGCCTTGTAAAAAAAAAAAGATTAATTGGAAGCTCCAAAGTATCGAAGATGGGGGTAGGGTTTAATGAAAATTGTTTCCAAATAAAGTTCTCTCGACACAAACAAGCCAAAACATGTTTAAGATGTTCTCTATTTTTTGTTTTTTAGTCACTGTTTTAGGAAACAATTTTTAAGAAACCACTTATGAGAACACCTACCCAAACAAGTTTTTTTTGGTTCTCATAGTTGAACTATTTAATTCAAGATATTATCTCAACATGAGTGTTAAAGTATATTTTTAATTTTTTTATATGTTCTGAACATGATTTCAAATCCTGATTAAGATTGTGGACATGACTATGTTTAGTTTTTAAAAGTACCGTTTTGTGGTATAACTAGTATTTTTGAAAATCACCCTATTGTGCTATAATTTGTATTTTTAAAAGACACCCTTTGGGTTATAGTTTTATTATTTTGAAAGAAACCCTTTCGGGTATGTTTATTTTGGAAAGATATCCCTTTAAAATAAATTATTTAAATTGCTTGTGATACTTTGAGCCTGAATGAACTATAGTGAAGTACCTGCTTTATAGATTGGAATTTCAAGAACTCTTCTTTTTATAGGAAATTTGGATATGAACTACATGATATTAAGAATGTTTTTGAAATGCCTATGAAAATGCTACTTTGGATCATAGAAACCCAAAAGACTACTTCATAACTGCCTATTTCAACAAATTGAGGTGATTCTCCAGTGCCTACTTAGCTTTTCATGCATAAGATACTAAAAATAACTAAATAACATGCATCATATAATAAATTGGATGTGTTATGAGTTCATACATTCATAATATGCATAATCATCAGGACAGATGGTTCCTTGATCCGCCTTAGCCTGTTTCAGCTCATTGAAGCCATGTTCATGGTGATTACTCTCTGACTTGTGAATTATTCATTTATAAGACTCGACTTATCCCTCCAATTTTAAAATAAGAATTTCTTTATGATTTTACAATATGTTTTTCTTCTAAAATGCTTTAAACATTATATTGGACAATATTGTATTCAAATAATTTTATGATGATCTCTATTAATAATTTGTTAGAAACGTTTCTAAAAACTATATACTTATATTTACAAAATTACTTTTGTTTGGCTTCCTAGTTTCTATTAGATGTATTTTCACTCACTAAGTCATGTAGAGTAACCCTCTATCTCTTATGTTCTTTTTTAGATTTAAAATAATGATTTTCTACAACCTCTACTATAGTGACTTATCATCTTGGATCAGCAAGGTAATCTTGGAAGTAAGTTTGGCTCATTTGAATATTTCTTGTGGTCACTTAGGAATTGTATTGGTCATCATCATACCTTAAATTTGTTTAAAATTTTTATTTTATTACGTTTTAGTTTGGTGAAGTAGAGTTTTCTTTTGATTCTAGACACTGATTGTATTTGGGGGGAAGCTTCTATTTTAGGGGACAATGCCAAATTTCTAAATGATTTACATATCCCATAAGTAATTTATGTCTTGTTGTAAGATTTTATGATTATTGTATCTCCATTAATCTATCTCTAAAGCTTCTAAAGTATAGAATTACCCTTATATTTTGTGCTGGTCATAACATAACTAACCAAGCTTTTTCTCTCTCTTAGCTAAATAACGTTTTTGCTATTTTATATTTTGTGAAGGCATGTGTTTTCACGTTCATGGTGTAACAATTACCTCAAACTTAAGGTGATGATACACCAAGGTGTAGCAGTAGCAGTGCCTTGCTTATCTAATTAATTTTAGCACTTTAATTGCAAAAACTCACAGAGCTACTGGCTGCAGTACAACAGCACCTTGAACATGTAACTAAACAACCATTTCTACCTCTTAGCTAAACAAAGTTTATATTATTCTACAAATTCAATAAGCTTAATGTCACGAACCGTCTACTAATTTTGTGATTGATGCCTCAAAAGCATACCACAAGTGTATGGGCCAAAAACAAGCAGAATATGGAGAGCAAGAGTATCATATGCACAAAAGGAGTTTCAAGTACCAAAATTGTGCAATCTCCTATATTATCTAGGCAATCAAATGTATAGGACAATATGAGACAAAAATAAAATTGAAAGAGATTAAATGACAAAGAATCCTAGGATTGGGTTTCATCAATTGAGTTTTGTTATGAAATTGGTGCTAACACTTTATATTTTTTGAGTTGTAAAGACTAGATTACCTAATATATGCATTTCCCTCTTTCAAAGTATAACACCTAGATCTATATTAATCCTGTCAACTTTTTTGATAATAGATATTAATATAAACTCATTACATTTTTTGGAACCTAAAACAATGTCACAAAGGTATGCCTTTATTAGAGAATGCATTGCCTAGGTTCAATAAATCCACAAACTAACATTGAACTTCCACTTTTGCTCTATCATTCAACAACTTAGTCAAGCAATTAATGGCTAGTAAATTGCAAGCATTCAAAATAGATTTGTTAAATTGAAATAAGATAATATCATCTAACAATTAGCTCCAACTCAAAACAAGGGTACCAATGACTACATCCCAAATCCTAGAATAGAGATTTAGCTACTCATTGTAACTAAAACAAACTAGAAATGATTCAAGTACAACATTCTAAAATAAAATAAAGGAACTTAGATTTAGAAGAAATAAAAGAGGAACAAATGAAGAACTCTTCAATGGTGGAATAGATGAGCTACCCCCTTTCAGAATTGCAACTCCTGTCTTTACCAAAGTTCATCACGAGTTCCTCTCTTACTTCCTTCTTGCTCTAACCACTGGTTTCAATTTTGAATGTGTCCAGAATCATTCTAAAATTTCCCTCCAATTATTGTATCTAGTTGTTTATCCTAACTGTTTACAGTACAAGCATGAGTTTAAAAAATATTAAAACATTTAATCTTGCAAACAAGTAGAAACAAAACACCAAGCAAACAACTCACAGCTAGAAAGAGAAGTAAAATAGATAGGAATTTTACATACCTCTTGTAGTCACTTCAATCTTGTAGTATACTTCACAGCCAAGTGCACTGACCGCCTATTCCTTGGGAAGCACGAATCCACGGAACCTATGGTGAATAGATTTAGTGATTGGAACAAAACAAAAGATGAAAGAAAAATAATTGGTAAGTTTCAAATTAAATTAGAAAGTTTTCCCTTTCCCTTCAAGTATTGTGTGTAGAAACCTATGAAGGCACTAAACCAAAACTCACTTTTTTTTTTCTAGTGTTTTTCTCTAAAAATCTTGAGGCACTCTCAAGGTGTCTTCTCTCTATATGTTATGACCACAAGCAGGGGGTTAGGTTATACTAACCTAACTCTAAGTCATTCCTTTGAATTCAAAAATATCCTTCCCTAAAACTCAGCGATTCCACATATCTACTAGGGAAAATAGATAATCAAATTATCTAATTGATTTATAGATTAATAGTTATATTATTCAATTGATAAAGTCATATTTTATTTAACTTTTAAATAAAACATGAGAGGCTTTCTAATTGGTCATGATTGAATATGAAATTCAAATAATGAATTTTCTTTAATTAAATCCCTTTGACTTAGTTAGTTTTCTAGTGAATGTAGGTTACCTAAGAAATTAAAACTCTTTCAATTTCTAATACTTTATTCACTAGGACAATCAGGATAATTAAGAATTAATTTATTTTAACATTTTAAAATCAATTCCCCTTCTTTTGGTCATGCACCTCTCCATCACATGGGGAGCAGGTTATCTTACAAGTTTGGACAATTCAAACTTTTCAAAAATATTAAGATAAATAAATAATTAAATTAATTTTATCCTAATACCAAAATTCCTAATTAAATGGGGATTTAATTTAATTTTAATCAAGTTGTTCAAATTAAATATTTTAACAATTTACATATTAATTTAAAGTGGTTAAACCAAAATTAATTACTAAGATAAAGGTTGTCCAAATTGAGACAACACTTGTCTTGGTTAAAACAAACCTTTGTCTTAAAATTCTATTGTCTAATTAAGAGTATTTATTACAGACTATCCCTTAATCATGAACCCCTTATCTATTCTACTTAACAAATGCATCTTGAAGAGTGAGAATTATGTGGAGTGGAAGAGAAACCTCTATATCGTTTTAAATTATGACAAGACCACATGGGTTCTTTCTAAGCAAGCACCCCTTGATCTGACTCCTAACTCACTACCAAGCGAAATCGAGTATCACAAGAGGTGGCATGATGCAAATTCTATGGCTAAGTGTTACATACTAGCCTCAATGACTAGTTTGTTGCAGTAGCAGCATGATGTCATAGAACATGCCACTGACATAATGGTGAGAGCTATCAAAGATTTCAAGGATCTTAAGCAGAAACCAGGGGACTAGTGAGAGATTACATGCTTAAGGTAATCTCATGTCTTAATGAGGCTGAGCTACACGGGGCTGAGATTGATCTAGACAGTTAGGTGTCCATGATCATTCATAGTCTGAACTCCCATTTTTCTAAATTCAAGTTGGACTATGAATTACATAGGAATGACTATACCCTTGATGGGTTCATGAATGATCTGCAAGCTGTGGAGGAGGTTCTTGAATGATCTGCAAACGTGATGGCAATGGAGCCCATGAAGGCAAAGGGGCCAAGTAATAAAAAGAAAAATGCCCAAAAATCAGTTGGGCCAAAGAAGAAGCCCATGAAAAAGAAGGCTCAAAAGGATAACACCAAAGGAAAGTGTTTCCACTACGGTGCTAAAGGGCATTGGAAGAGGAACTGCAAGGCCTACCTCAGTTCTGTGAAGAATAAACAAGGTACAAGTTTTCTAAACATGTTAAAAGCCTTTCTAGTGGATGATTCTACAAATAACTGGATAGTATATTCTAGAGACACTAACCATGTTTGTAATTCTTTACAGGGTTCCAGACAAAAAGAAACCTGACAGAGGGTTAGTTCTAGACGAGGATGAGAAATAGCGTGCTAGTCTTAGCTCGAGCAGTGGCAGCCATTACCTTGCATTTTTCAAATAATAAGCTATTAGTTTTGGATAAAGTTTATTTTATTCCTGAATTTTGCATACATTTGGTTTTTGTGTTTTGTTTAATAAATTATGGATATTCTATTTCTTTTGGTAATGAGATTACCATTTTTATGAATGGAATTTTAATTTGTTATAAAATTACTACGAATTATTTATATTATCTATAACCAATTAATTAGACTGCAAACATTACAAAAATAAATTCAATTAAGTCTAAAAGAATCAAGGAAACTAACAAATATAAAAGTTATCTATGGCATATGAGATTAGGTCATATTAATCAAAACAGGCTAAGCAAAACTAGTAAAGGATGATACTCTACCAGACATGATAGTGTTCTTTACTAATGTATGAATCATGTATTGAAGGTAAAATGACCAAATCATCCTTTAAAGCAAAGGGTAATAGGATGTAGGATATTCTAGACTTGGTACACACAGATGTGTGTGGATCGATGAACATTCAAGCTAGAGGAAGTTACCTATATTTCATAACCTTCATTGATGACTACTCACATATGATGTTGTGTATTTAATGCACGATAAAACTGATTCCTTTGAAAAGTTCAAGGAATTCAAAGCCAAAGCTGAAAAGCAGTTAGGTAAACCATTGAAACAACTTTGATCATATTGAGGTGGTGAGTATTTATCTAGAGATTTCAGCAATTGGTTGATAATGGAATCATTTCCTATTTATTGGCACTAGGAACACCTCAACAAAATGGGGATGCTGAAAGAAGGAATAGGACTATTTCAAAAATGATGTTTTATGTTACATTGCCATAATTATTTTGGGGATATTGTATTCAAATAGCAACATACCTATTAAACTTTGCTCCATCAAAGACAGTACCTAAGACACCAAGGGAGCTATGGATAGGACATAAATCTTCTTTACATCACTTGTGAACTTGGGGGTGTCCGACACATGTGTATATTCTTGAGTCCACAAAGATGGAACCAAGGTCGAAGGTATGTTTGTTTGGAGGATATCCTAGTGGTACAAAGGGATACTACTTCCATAGTACCTAGGATAAGAAGGCATTTGTTAGCGCAAATGCAACCTTCTTAGAAGAGGATTTTATGAGAAATCACAAACCTCGCAGCAAGATTGTTCTTGAAGAACAAAGTGATTGGTCAGAATCTAAGAATGATTTTGATGAAACCATAACTGGTACAAATTTAAGAGTTGAATATGAACCAATGACACCTCGTCCAAGTGGGAGGATTGTTAGACAACATGACAGATCCATGAGCAAAGGAGAACACACAGTGGCTCTTTTAAATGAACATGAACAATCCTATTACATATGACGAAGCCATTAACAATGTAGATGTTATTCATTGGCAAAAGGAAAAGAAGTAAGAGTTGGAATCTATGTATTTCAACAAGGTCTAAACTTTGCAGATGCGCCTAAAGGAATAAAATCCATTGGGTGCAAACAGATCTATAAAAGAAAGAGAGGAGTTGATAGGAAGGTGGAGACTTTCAATGCTAGGCTAGTAGTCAAGGGTTATACCTAGATACATAGATACATATCTTATTATGTATCCTAGATACATAGATACACGGGTTGCTATGCTTAAGTCAATTAGGATCTTATTATCCATAGATACATATCTTGATTATGAGATATGGCAAATGGATGTCAAGACCACATTCTTAAATAGGGATCTTGAAGAGCATATTTATATGGCTCAACCATATTGTTTCATTGAAAAGGGCCAAGAGCTCAAAGTGTGTGAATTGCATAAGTCCATCTATATACTTAAGTAAGCATCGAGATCTTAAAGACCTTCAGGTGGTTCCAAATAAGGATAAGTCCATAACTATATATTGTGATGATAGTGGAGCTATGACAAACTTGAAAAAACTGCAGAATCATAGGGCATCCAAACAAAGTACGACAAAGTATCATCTCATACAGGAGATAGTACAGCATGGGGAAGTGGTCGTCATTAAGAGTACGACTGAAAGGAATCTAGTTAATCCATTCACAAAGACTTTTTCACAAAAGTGCTCCAAGAGTTACCTAAAAGGATTAGGGATTAGGGATGTCTTATACTTGCTTTAGGGCAAGTGGGAGATTGTTGGGAATATTAGGATAAATAATTTTGAACAAGTTTGAACGATTCAAACTTTGCAACTATATTAGGAAAAATAATTATTTAAATTAATTTTATCCTAATAAGATGATATAGCCAAAATTCCTAATTAAATGGAGATTTAATTTAACTTTAATCAACTTCTTCAAATTAAATATTTGAACAATTCAAATATTAATTTAAAGTGGTTAAACCAAAATTAATTACTACGATGAAGGTTGTCCTAGTTGAGACAACACTTGTCTTAATTCAAGTAAACCTTTGTCTTAAAATTTCATTGTCTAATTAAAAAAATACTTTTTTAAATTAGACAACTAATTTAAGAATTATTTTTGTCTCTTTGGTGACAAAATGTTTCTCACATTTTCAAGCATGATTAGGACAATATTTGTCCTAAAATAATTATGTCTAAATTAAGAAAACTCTTGTCTTGATAAAGACATTAGCTGAAATGCTATCAATTAACTTCATCTTAAATATATTTCAACTTAATGTGGATTGAATTCTCCAAAGCTAGGTAGGGAATCCGTTTGGATATAGGAATTTCAAGCTCCAATAAATTTAGGATTATTATAATCCCATTAAGATAATCCTATATTTATTTATCATGAAGTCATTTTACCAAAGACTCATGATTGCACTTTGGATCATTCCTAAAATTATGAGAGGTCAATGTTTAACATTGATTTGTCAAATTTGTATACACAGTATTTGTGAACTCTCGTAGCCATCCATTGAAACAAGATAAAATTGCCGTTTTACCCCTTATGTCAATTTTGTCCCCTAGTCTCAGATTTCATCCAATAAGTGACTAGATAATTTTTTATAACTTTTCTAAAACTATCTTCAAATGATAAGTAGCTAATTCATTTTCACTAGGCTCAGTTATGTCACTTGTCTTCCTGAAATCACTAGAAGTGATGTAATACTACGAACTCCATTTCATGATTTATGTTCCCCGATGTTTACACCACAATGATCCCAACATACAGAGTCTTAACCAATATCACATAATGGTCTTTCCTATAGTATATCAAATATTACAATGGTCATGAACACGAGTCCATAATTCATCAGGATTTTGGTTCTGTTACTAGCAGATGCAATGTGTGTGAGTTTAAGTTCAAAGCAATGGTATTAACTTGAACTTAATATCTCACTTGATTCCAATTCATTTAATAGTGTCATTACCTAAAGTCTACTACATCAATGATTTGAGAGTCATCATTCCCTTATAAAAGAATCTAATTCTTTATATAGAGGTAATCTGAACACTATAGTCTTAATTGAACAGAGTGACCGGCTCTATTCAGTGACTGTGAATCTTATTTTAGATTCATCCAAAGATACATATCTCCATTTTGCATAATTCTTACACAAATGTATCTTAGTTTATTAGAATCTAGGAAACTTAATAGCTAGAAAATAAAGCGTACATAAATGAACTCTTTATTTATTAATATTAAAATGTAATTACATTCATCCAAATGGTTATTTTTTGGTAAATTACTTTCCCATATCTAAGGTTGCCAGTATTACAAAAGAAATCTTTGGGATTAGGCAGTACTATAGGGAGTCCTTATATGAATACTAGGAGTGATTCAAGAATCTATGTGCAAGTTGTTCATGTCATCAAATCAATGAGTAGCTCCTGGCATATGATTGACACTACAAGTGGGGAGGGCTTTGGTTAATAAGACCCTTGAGGCTGCCAAATTCTTTTAGCTAACATGGCAATTAGCTCTCAATAGCTCAGCACTCGTAATGATCTACCTCCCAAGCAAGTAAATGAGGCCAACATATCCTTCACTGAACATCAATTGGCTCATCTTACATCCATGGTAAATAAAATGACTTTGGGGAGTGTGCAGTACACAAGGGTATATAGAATCTACTGCACATAAAGGAACCTTTAGGTGAGTGCCATGGGTAGCTTCCAAGGTCAGTAAAGGAGATATGACCCTCACTCCAAGACATATAACCTAGGGTGGAGTGATAACCCTAATTTTAGTTATTGGGGGAACCAATAAATAGCCACTAACCCCATCCCAGGTGCCCACCTAGATTCCAACAAAGAACCCAACAACCATAACATGTTCCCCTAACTTAGGAACACCTCTTAAGGATGCTATTAAGTCCCTAGCCACTAAAATGCTACAGTTTCAATAGGAGACTAGGGCAAGCATTCAGAGTTTGGAAAGACAAATGTGGTAATTGGTTACTGCTGAAAGTCTGTTAGAGGCATAAGGGTCTGGTAAACTGCCCACCCAACCTGAGATGAACTTAAAGGCGAATGTGAGTGCAGTCACCTTGAGAAGTGGAAATTCGCTTACAACACCATCCACTACTCCAACCTTGAGACTAAATAAGGAAGTTACTGACCCAGAAAAAGAGTAACACATGCCACCCACTGAGGTTAAGCTTAAACCTTATACCCCTTCCTCTATCACTCCTCCTTCATTCCCAAGCCAACTGGAAAAGGCCAATAAAGGTGAGCAAGACAAGGAACTTTGGGAGACATTTTGTAAGGCAAAGGTAAACATATCCCTCCTCAATGATATTAAGAAGGTGCCCTTCTACCCCAAGTTCATGTTTTTTGTTTTTGTTTCCATTTTGCTCAAGGATGAGCAAAGGTTAAGTGTGGGGGAATTTGATAAGTGCATAATTTGGTATTCTTTTATGTTGAATTCTCTTACATTTAATTGCCCAGTTCCTTCAGTTTCTTTGGGTTTCACTTTGTTTTATATTTTGCAGGTGTTTTGGAAATGAAAAATTAATTGGTGATGAAGTGCATAAGTTTGCATTTTAGGACTGGGTGCTACAGCCCCCAAGAACCAAGGCCGTAGCGCCTACCCATGAAATTTCATTTAAAAACAAGCTTCCCACATTAGAAACATAAGTCTTGCTCCTTAGAAACTAGAGAAAAATAAGAGAGGAGAAAAAGTTCAAGGGCTTGATTTGGAGAAGATCATTTGTATGGAGATCATCAAAGATTTTCACCATTCCTCTATTTTTAATTTCTTGAATTCTTCATGGTTTTTATTTTTGTTTTGTTGAATTTTTTGTACATGATTGGCTAAATTTCCCTTTGGTTGAGGGAGGATTCAAAGCTTTAGATATGACTATGTGATTGGTTTCTTAATAATATTCTCAAACTTTCCTTGCAAAATTACCTATGATTCCTTTATATGAATTGATTAGGATTGTTATTTTGATTTGTTTGTGGTATCCAACTGAATGAACCTTAGTAATCAACTAATCCTAGGATAAGGAATTAATTTGTAATTGTCTTATTTCTTCTTCATAAGTAGCAATTCATAGTTAATCATTGCAGTTGTTTTCTTTAACTATGATACGGAACATAGCCTAAGGTAAATAATTCGAACCTGTGAGGTTATTACTTAGATCAACCTATCCTTTTCAATTTAATGCTTCTTTTAAATTAAATCTAGAGAATATAGTTTCTAGATTGTATAATGGTTAGAGAGTGAATAAAGAGCATAGTCTCTATTTAACAACAATCTAAGGAAGGATTGAGGTAGCAAATCTTGTTGCTACCCACAGTTGGTAATTGGAATAGGGACTTGGGAATAGTTTTGGGTATCATGACCAATGTCAATGTCTAGTGGTAGAGAATAAACCCTTAGCCATCATTGTCTTCCAGGTTAATCTACTTGTGCTTTGCAATATGAGTTTTCTTTATATTTTCATGTAATTAATTGATTGCTCAAATCCCTCTTTTATTTATTTAGTAGTCAATTTTCATTCATGGCCTATCAATTTGACTAAATCCTCTGCGGGAATGACCCTTACTCTAAACTTTACTTACCACTATACCGGCAAGGATTAATTTGACACCCCTTTAGGTTCACATCACTTCTTTATTGGCCAATAACTTATGTGCTTCAATTAAAATTCTAATAATAGAATTTTATCTTCATCAACCTCCTTGACCACTTAGTCTTCTAATGCATGTAGGACTCCTCAAGAATCATAACTCTTTATAATTCTCATCCTATCACACTTTGACTTTAACCTCTTAGGATAATTCAAATTGAACAAGTCAAATTAATATCCCAAGGGTGGTGGACAAAATCTCCAAGAGATTTGGAAGTTGACTTATTTCAAACTTGAAAATTGAAAATTCAAATTTGACTTTCAAATTTTCAACCAAGACAATGGTTGTCTTAATTAGACAACACTTGTCTTTATTAAGACATCCCGTGTTTTAAAATTACTTTGTCTAATTAAGATAACTCTTGTCTTAATCAAGACAAGCAATGTAACAACTCATCTTGTCTAATTAAGACAACCCTTGTCTTAATTCAGACAAACATTTCTTACACTAAGATACATCAAGCACACTTAAGACAACTTTTGTCCTAAAGAAATGTTTGTCTAGATTGAGACAACTTTTGTCTCTTTTAAGACATACCAAAATGTATGTCTAAATTGAGACAACTTTTATCTCTTTTAAGACATACAAAAATGTTGTTTAAAAATCAGACAACTTTTTTCTCTTTTAAGACAAAAAAACGTTGTCTAAATTGAGACAACTTCTATCTCTTTTAAGACATACAACAATGTTGTCCAAAAATGAGACAAATTTTTTATCTTTTAAGACATATTTGGTTCACTTGACATAACTCTTGTCTTAAGACGAGTTTTGTCCAAAGTAAGACAACTCTGGTCTTAATTAAGACAAGCCCTAAAACACTAAATGTCATCATATAAATCTATCAAAAATGTTCTCCTAACTTAAATGGATTGAATTCTACAAAGCTAGATGGAGAATTTGTTTAGACATATGGATTTCAAGCTGCAATGAACTTAGGATTATCTTAATCTCATTAAGATAACCCTAATTCATTAACTAGGAAATTATTCTACCATAGATTCATGGTTGCACTCTTGAAAATCCTAAAATTATGATAAGCCAATATCTAATATTTGTTGTCCAATTGCAAACCATGTGTTTATGAACTCTCATAGTCATCCTTTGAAAAAAGGTAAAATTATCGTTTTACCTCTCATGTCAATTTTGTCCCCTAGTTTTAGATTTCATCCGATAAGTGACCAGATACTTTTAGAACATATCTAAAATATATCAAGAAATGATGAATAACTAATTCATCATTCATTAGGCCCAGGTTTGTCACAAATCTTTCTGAAATCACTATAAGCGATGTTCGTGCCATGAACTCTATTTCTTGGATACATGTTCCCTCATGTTCTCTTCAACTATGTTCCCAGCATATAGAGTATTGACCAATGTGATATGATGATCCTGCCCTTAACATATCAAAGACCATAATGGATATGAACAGTAGTCGGCATTCTATAAGGATTTCGATTTTGCCACAAGTAAGTGCATAGGTGTGAGTTCAAGTTCAAAGTAACGGTATTAACTTGAGCTTCATATCTCACTTGATTCCTAATCATATAACAATGTCAATACTAGAAGTCAACCACTTCAATGGTTTGAGATTCATCATTCCCTTAGAAGAGAATCCCACTTCTTCAATGGAGGTAATTTGGACACTGTAGTCTTCATTGAATAGAGGGACCAACTCTATTTAGTGATTTTGAATATTCCTTTTGATTCATCCAAAAATGCATATCTCCCTTGCACAACTTTTATGCTAATGTATCTTGGTTCATTTTGAATCTTGGTACCTTAATAACCAGAATACAAAGTTTACATAAATAAACTCTTTATTTAATTATTAAAATGCATTTGTAACATGCCAACTATTACACAATTTTGTAATAAACTTGCTTTCTAGGGAATCATATTCCCAACAGTTGCTAGGATTGAGGGTTTCTCAACTACCAACCCAAGCAAGCCTTTTCAATCACATATACTTGGCTACATTTGATACAAAGACTTTACAATCACTAACAAAAAATATGCAATGCTCATTAAAACCATTTCCCTTATATGCTTGAATATACAATTGAGTCTCTTAATATATATCATTACATTTTGTATTCTCTCTCTCAACCCAAATCTCTTCCTAGCTGTAACTCTTGGAATTACACTAGAGAAATGCATCTATATGTTGGATGCACCTACAAAATAAAAACAAAGTCCTTGAGTGAGTTACACAAAGCTCATTGAGAAAAACCAATCTAACAAAATATAATCATAACTCATGCAATGCATGTATGCATGGTTCTTGAATACTCTGTCTCTATTCTTTAATTGCCCTTTTCTAAGTCTTCCTGATATTCATAAGGAATGCAATGATATGCTTTATGGAAATAATATACCTCAAAAGATTCTTTATGAAAATAAAATTTCAGGTAATCCATGGTTCCAAATCTAGGTTCTAATTTCTCAATTCAAATTGAAATCAAATAAAGAATATGGGGACCTCATAGGGTTCCACAGAAGAACACAAATGGTCGACCTCCAGGACTTAACTCAATTGGAGGGGAAAACAAATATCTCACCCCCAAAGCTCAACTCAACCGAGGTGAGACTCCTCTAGGACTCAACTCAACCAAGGAGTATGAAGGCAATGGCTCTACACTCAGCCTTCGGGACTCAACTCAACTGAAGGGGAGTGGAGTAACCAAACCCTCTACCAGGACTCAACTCAACTAGCAGAGGTTGTGAGCTAGGTGCAATCATGTTTTCTGAAAAAAAAATCATAATATGTCCATATTGGCACTTATGCCTTCTAAGTAAGACCATTCATAATGAAATGATATATAAGTCCTCTTAGTTAGGTAAGAAAAATCATCAAATTTCATGAACTCAAATCAAATCAATGTTTACTAAATTTTACTCAAGAAAGAAATGTCAATCTCAAATGTTTCACAAAAAGTGAAATATATACTCAAAAATCAAGTGCACCATGACATGATAGATATCTTGCATGAGCCTCACCAATGCAATCTAATGCCCTCTTTCCCGAATATTCCTGTGCAATTGATCTGCCATTTTATGTCCATAAATACCTTGCTAATTTAAACATTAAAGTGCATAAAGAAACCACCCCTTCCTTTTGCTCATAACTCTTATTTGTGAAAAAAAATTACTGAGAGCCTCCACCGAAGTCATCGCAGCAGAAACCACTTCATCAGAATGTTTCATAGATGTCTCCCGCCCTTTCCTTAAGAGTCTCAAATATTAACATTATGTTACAATTTCAATGAAGTGAAGCGAGACATGCTAAAAGGCTACAGCATGCAATGATGATAAATAAACTCAAGTACTTAACTCTTTACCCATTTCCACTTGTTCATTCCGTACAAGAATCCAAAGAATTTCCAATCTCGAGCGAGGTGAATCTTAATTTCTCAATTGGGCATAATGAGATTTAGCCATCTAACTATGATTTCATGGGAAAGTAAACAAGGAAAGAAAGAAAATAATGTCTGCGTCATGTTTTCAGAAGATCGTCCAAGATAACAATGGATTTATGTTTGAATTTGATGTAAAGTATCTAATTTTAGACTATTCACTGATCTACCCGAAGATTTGATTCACACAAAAGCACTGCAAGTGTGTCACTCTTCTTATGCTGAACTAATCAGGAGCCTTCACGTGGCCCACCTCAATGCCTTGATCCCACTCTACAGATGCTCTACGTGTACCAATCCCCAAATTAGGTGCAAAAGGATAAGAACAACATAGAATGGTCCTGTCAGAACCATCCAAATACTCAATCATAAGCTAGACATCAAACCTTGCCAAGACACATTACCTTGTCATCAGTCATGCTCACCGCCCCTCTCCAAATCTCCCATTGCAGAGCTCTTAAATTCCCCTCTTAATTTAGCCTTTATAACTCTCTTATAAACACAAGTTGATCTACAGAGTTAAAATCCAAATTATCTTTCTTTAAAGAGCAGTACATGACAATGGGGCCACTGTTCATGATTGCATCATATTAATCTGCTATATATAAATCAGCACAAACCATAGAAAAAATAAGTTATAATTGCCATTGACCTCAAGGGAAATTCAAAGGCGCACACTGAATCATGTTTTTTAACGCAGTGCATAATATAGCATTTATAATAGTAGATCAATTTGCTCCACTCTATGAAGGGGAGGACCCACTCTCAGATACCAACTAAAATGATCATGATTTAGGGGTAGTGCTTAGAGAGAAAAGTACTGTCCATGGTATCCGGAACCACCCATCTATGGTGGGTGGGAACAGATATAACACTTCTAGTAGCAATGGATAGCAAGTGATTGTGGGGGGCTGACTTGCTTAGCATAGCTTTGAGCCTAATGGGTCATGCCACTACTGCTTAGTCAACTTGACTAGGATTCACGAGGCAAATTAAAAATTGGCCCTGTAGAAACTCTCAACAACATTATAAATACTGGGTTAATCCACTCATTTGCTGTCACAAAATCTCAAAGGTACTTTTAAATAAGAGACAGCTTGAAGTTCACATAGTTTGTAGATTTTGGGGAAGATAAAAGACAGAGAGGGAAGTACAATGTTAGATGTCGAGAAAAAGATGACTAAGCCTATGGTGGAGGAAACGTCTGTTGATTGGAGAGGCAAACCCATCAAGCCAAACAAGCATGGTGGAATGAGTGCTGCTATTTTTGTTCTTGGTCTCTTTCTTTCACTCTTCTTTTCCCTATCCTACCTAATGCTTTGGTTCTGTGAACTAGGATATTTATTTGCAGTTAATCTACTTTCTGTATTGTTACTTCGGTTAATTTAGTTACGGTGAAGTTGCTCAATTACATATTGCCAAAAGCAGCTTTCTGGTTTGGGTTGCTAGTTTCCTCCTCAAGTGGATTTAGAGATTTAAATTGCACCTTCTGATTTGGAATAACTTGTCAATTTCAATGTATAAGTGAATATGTAGATGTTAATTTTGAAGGAAAAATATGATGATAATAACAAGTGATTGATTGTTTATGGGTGATGCAGGTCTCCAGGCATTTGAGATGATGGCAATAGCTGCTGTTGGGAATAATCTGATAACATATGTCTTCAATGAGATGCACTTTGCACTGTCTAAATCTGCAAATATAGTAACAAACTTTATAGGGACAGTCTTCCTCCTGTCTCTCGTTGGTGGGTTCCTCTCAGATTCTTATCTTGGGAGCTTCTTGACCATGCTGATATTTGGCTTTGTGGAGCTCTGTGTATGTCCTTTCTCTGATATGTGCCTTTTCTTATACAGCACAGTTGTTCATTACCTCAAGGTTTATCTGTAATTGGCATATTCTAGGCTCTTGTCTCAGTCCAAATCTCTATCTATACTAGGCTAAATAAAGCAAGCCGATCTTAGTATAACATAATCTAATTAAGAATTAAATAGATGCATATTTCTTGTGATGGTTTCTATTCTGCTGCCCACAGTTTTGCATCATCTATAATAAAAAAATGAATATTCTTATAGAAAATACAGAATTGTGCAATCTAAGATAACATGGGATAGGATACATTCTGAACTATTTTTCACTGAGATATTGGTTTCTGAAACAGGGTTTTATACTACTCTCTGTTCAAGCCCATCTCTCACAGTTAAGACCACCAAAGTGCAGTATGGTAGATGGCAGCCCCTGTGAAGAGGCAAATGGCTACAAGGCTTTAATATTTTTTCTGGCTCTCTACTTGGTAGCTCTGGGAAGTGGATGTCTAAAACCCAACATAATTTCCCATGGAGCTGATCAGTTCCGGAAGGATGACCCTACACAATACAGAAAGCTTTCCACTTTTTTCAATATGGCCTACTTCGCCTTCTGCATGGGAGAGCTTATGGCACTAACTCTTCTAGTCTGGGTCCAAACAAATTCTGGAATGGATGTTGGGTTTGGAGCCTCAGCTGCGGCCATGGCAGTGGGTTTGATCATCTTAATCTCAGGAACTTTTGTATATAGGAACAAGCCACCTAAGGGAAGTATTTTCACTCCTATTGCTCAGGTAAAGTTATCTTTACTTCGCTTTGCCCTGTAATTTAGAAGTCACTGCAGTGCTGTGAAATCTTGGGTCCTGTCAATCCTTCCTTTTCTGTGACCACTTATGTAGTAGGACGTTATTGAAAGCAAGAATTGCAAGAGAAAATCTGTATAAATTGTATTGATCTCCAAAAGTAAACTGCTCTGCGTCTAGGACAGAGGTACAATTTATTGAGGGAGAACCAATCAATCATAAAGCAAATAGGAAAATAATTCTAGAAGAAAAAGAATTGACTCTGGACTCTTACAAAAATAGAAAATACTGAAAAAAAATAAAAACGAAATTACAAAAAATATAAATATAAAATTGCACAGTCCAACGACTGCTAGGACTCCTACTGTATTGCATTAGGACTTGTCTAGCGTCAACTCAATAACAAAACATGTTAAGCAATAGAAATATGTAATAAGTTTGAAGTTAATGTAATTTTGGGGTGGGGAAAAAGACAAACTGTTGTTGCTGATGTTATATGCATGTATTTTCTCTTTGCTTTCCCTTTACAATTTGTCAATTTCTATTCCAATTGTGGCTGAGGTTTTCTTGTTCGTCGGGAATATACTATTAGAATCAATTTATTTTGCTTATTATAATGTTATGGATATGCTTTAAATTTTACCTTTTGCTGATTAAAAAACAATTTGCATAATGTTAAATTAATCACTTTGATAAACTGGCTAAAGGTATAACATTATGATATTTGACAATTCTTGCATGGTAGAAATTTTGAAGATTGAACCTAGTCTTCCTTTGTTTTCTCTCTACACAGAGCTGAAGTTCTATCTTGCCATTGTCACATGTTATGTGTACAAAAATCAACTCGTTATAGTTTTCTGCTCATCAGGTTTTTGTAGCTGCAATAACAAAGAGAAAGCAAATATGCCCTTCAAATACAGACAAGCTTCATGGCAGCCAGAACAGTAAGCGACGCCATGATTCAGCAACATCAACTAAGATCAACAGTTTCCTCCATACTGAAAAGTTCAGGTGGGATATAAATATCCCGGAGTCGGGACAAGTATTTTGGCATATCGTGGTTAGTAGGATATAGAGAGTCTTCTGCCCTGTTAGGACCAGAAGCTAGGAGTATGAAATGTTTGCAAATTTGAATAAGTATTGATGCAGAATCAAACGTTTATTGTTATTATTGATTGTAGGCAATTTATTCTTTAATATTTTAAAAATTATTGCAGATTTCTTGACAAGGCCTGCATCAAAATCCAAGATGGAACTCTGGAAAAGGAAAGTTCATGGAGACTATGCACAGTAGAACAAGTTGAGCAAGTGAAGATAATTATTTCAGTTATTCCAATTTTTGCCTGCACCATTATCTTTAATACCATTTTAGCTCAGCTCCAAACATTTTCAGTACAACAAGGGAGTTCCATGGATACCCGCATCACAAAAGGTTTCAAAATTCCACCAGCTTCACTGCAGTCCATCCCTTACATTATGCTTATTATTTTGGTCCCTCTCTATGAAACTGCTTTTGTACCAATTGCACGAAGATTCACAGGAAAGGAATCTGGGATCTCCCCTCTACAGAGGATTGGCATTGGACTCTTTATTGCTACCTTTTCAATGGTTTCAGCTGCGTTGGTGGAGAATAAGCGAAGAAACTGGGCTATATATCAGAACGAGAAGCTCTCAATCTTTTGGATTGCCCCTCAGTTTTTAATATTTGGCCTCTCAGAAATGTTTACAGCTGTCGGGCTTGTAGAGTTCTTCTACAAACAATCATTGGAAGGGATGCAAGCATTTTTAACTGCTATGACTTACTGCTCGTACTCCTTTGGATTCTACTTGAGCTCTCTTCTGGTTTCTCTAGTGAACAGAATTACTTCATGCTCTGGAGGCGGCTGGCTTAGTGACAATGACCTTAACAAGGATAGGCTAGATCTTTTCTATTGGCTTCTTGCTTCCCTTAGCTTCATTAATTTCTTTAATTATCTTTTCTGGTCAAGATGGTATTCTTCCAATGCTTCAGCCTATCCACCTGAACAGTCTTACAGAGAAGACCAATAGAGCGACAGCTTCAAAATTTCTTAGCATATTAGTGCGGAAAATATCATAGCTTGAAATATGTCATATTTCTAGTAGTTTCTTTTTTGACTTGACTTAGTTGGATATTGTATTTAAAAAGGAGAAAAAAAAAGGTTATCATAATATGCTTTGAATCGCTAGGTGAAGCTATTAGGTTAACTGCTTTAGTATTTGAACCAGCGCATCTTGTCTCACCTGCTTTCCCTTCAAATTCAACTCAGCATTCTGCGGGAGTTCCAAGGAATTCAGGTCTATACCTTCAAATTACAAGTTTCAAAGCGCTTAATTCTCCTTCTTCTGTGTCTACATATTTCCATTTATGATAACGTGTAAAGAGGTTTTATTTTTTCTTGGAAGGGAAAAGGAAGAATTAAGTGGTGGGGTATGCTTTATGCTTTATCTAAAAGAAGTGATTTTAAAGCAGATCTGTATTTTATTGTGACATAGATTCATGAATATGAAAAATATTACTTTAGCGTCCTAGCCTTTTAAGCCCGAAATAAATATACGTGGACTAAATCGTTACCTTTAAACCCATTACATGGTTGTCAATCAAGGGAAGGATTTCATTTTCATCTACACAAAGAAACATGTTTCAGACATGTACTTCAGTTGAGGCTTTGCTAGTGCTCATATGCAGTACTATCCTCAAACTACCATTGGGTAATAGCATGACTTTTGATTAAACTTTTCATCCTTATGTTTGCTTAAAGGGTTAGATGGACCCCAAAGGCAGCAATATTTACCAACAAAGTGGGCTGAATTCTCTACTGCATATTATAAGTTCACTAACTACTCATGGATGAAGCACTCAGGCCACAGCCCTAATAATGGCTAAACCTATATAATACACTAATTCATCTATATATAGCTCCTCTCGTAAGCTACTTAGATGGTTGTTATTTACCCCACCATCCAAATGGTGAAATTTATAAAAGAAAAAAGAAATACGGGTTCACTGGCAATCTAACCTCATTTTAAAATGTGCCATATTTTTCTTAACTCTTACATAAATATTTAGTAACTCCCTATTGAAGTTTCTGAAATCTACAAAGCTAAAACTACCTCTCCAGGTCTTGAATTAAATGTGTCCCCTTTGTAATGCAGAAAAGGGGCTAGTCCACACTTTCATCATCCATTGATACTGGACCCTACCAACAAATGCAGCAACAAACCATCAATACACAGCTAATATTAATTAAATTGAATCTCTTAATTAGTTTCTACTTTAGATGGACCAAAACTCTGTTAAAGTATAGGTTATTATGAGATTTCTTGCACACCCACATCCCTAATGATATCCCAAAAGTTCTATGTATGGTCATTAGCTGCATTCTAATACTCTTAGTGCGGTTATACCCGTTATACTGGTGCAGTAGCATCACAATGACAACTGGAGCTTGAAAGGCCTTGCCTTTGACACAGGAAAGAAACGGAGGGGTAGATATTAAAAGTGATAGAAAAAATCAAAGAAAAGAAAAGAAACTCAAACCCCACCTTTCTTCCTGTCATCCAAATTGAAATTTACAACTCAAGAAAAGCTCCCACTAATCAGAAGCAGGAAATGGAAAGAAAGAGGAAACGAGGAGAGCCTGCAAGTCCATTTTCTTTCTCTTCTCCATTCTTTATGCTTTAGCAATTAGTATAACGCCAATTTTCCCATTTTGTTGAAGTCACTTTGCCAAAAAACCCTATATATATATATATATATATATATATATATATATACACACACATAAAGTCATTATTGTATGGATTGAGTCTACATAGACATAGCCAATCAATGATTGTCATATATGAAGAAAATATTCTGATCAAACTTGTAATTTTTCGTGTGTAAACAATACAAGAAAAAAATGAATTTCTCATGCACACAATCCGTGAGAAATATCTCGCATGAAATACAATACTTAAATGAAATGGTGTGTTCCAATTCTCACGGAATGTCTCACAGATTTAGTCCAAGAAAAAATCAACAATTTTTCTCAAAATTTCTCATGGATTATGTCCATGAGAACTTCAAATTTAAGAAACATCAAAATGCATCACTTAAATGAAACGTTGCGTTTCATTTCTCACATCCTTTCACACAGAGCAGTCCATGAGAAATATTTCTCACGAATTGCTTCCGCAAGAAATCCCACCAAAAACGGTGCATTTCATTTATGAATATGTTTCTCACAAACAAATGTTCGTGAGAATATCTTTGTGCCAAGTTCCCCATGTATGTGAGAAACTTCTAAATTGTTGGGAATAGGTTGCTCTGGAAGGCAAGTTGTATTCCCTAATTTGATGTAAGTACATTTTGATACTAATAAATAAAGAGTTTATTTATGTAAGCTTCATTTTCTAGCTTTTAAGGTTCCTAGATTGTAATAAACCAAGATATAGTTACATAAGGGTTATGCAAAAAGGAGATACATATCTTTGGATGAATCTAAAATAATATTCACAGTTACTGAATAGAGCTGGCCACTCTATTCAATTAAGGTTGTAGTGTCTGGATTACCTCTAAAGAAAGAATGAAATTCTTTTATAAGGGAATGATGAATCTCAAATCATTAAAATAGTATACTTCAGGTAATGAAACTATTAAATGAATTGGAATCAATTGAGATATTAAGTTCAAGTAAATACTGTTACTTTGAACTTGAACTTACCATATTGCATTTGCTAGTGACAGAACCGAAATCCTGATGGATTATGGACTCGTGTTCATGACCATTTTGATCTTTGATATACTATGAGCACCACCATTGTGTGACATTGGTCAAGACTTTATATATTGGGATCATAATGAGAATGAACATTTGGATACATAAATCCAGGAAATGGAGTTCGTAGTATTTCATCACTTATAGTGATTTCAGGCAGAGAAGTGACATATTTGAGCCCAATAAAAGGATGAATTAGCTACTCATCATTTCTAGATAATTTTAGAAAACTTCTAAAAGATTATTTGGTGACTTATTGGATGAAATCTAAGACCAAGAGACAAATTTGACATAAGGGGTAAAACAATAATTTTACTTTGTATCAATAGATAGCTACAAGGGTTCTCAAACACTAAGTTTGCAACTGACAAATCAATGTTCAACATTGACTTCTTGTCTTAAGCATGCTTTAAAATGTGAGAAACATTTTTGTCACTAAAGAGACAAAAAAAGTTCTTATATTAGTTGCCTAAATTAAACAAGTGTTGTTTTAATTAGATAATATAATTTCAAGGCATAAGTTGTTTAATTAAGACAAGAGTTGTCTCAATCTAAACAACCTTTATCTTAAGTAATTATTTTATTAGAAACTTTAAATTAATATTGGAAATGTTCAAATTAATTAATATTGAAATGTTGATTAAAATAATGAAATCCCCTTTTAATATGGTATTTTGGTTATAGCATTTCATTAGGATAAAATGAATTTAATTTATTTATCCAAATATTGTTGCAAAGTTTGAATTGTTCAAACTTGGGAAACAACCTCCTCCCCATGTGATGAAGAGGTACATAGCCAAGGGAAGGGAATTGGTCTTTGAATTGTTCAAATATATTCCCTCCTAATTATCCTAATTAATTAAAGTGAATAAAGGTTAGAAATTAAAAGAGTTTTAATTGTCAAGGAAACCTACTTTCACTAAGAGACTAACTAAGTCAGAGGAAATTTAATAAAATAAAATTCTATTTAGAATTTATATTCAATAATGACCAATTAGAAAGCCTCACATGTTTTATTTATGTTAAATAAAATATGAATATCAATTAAAGGATAAAATTATTAATTGATAAATCAATTAGATGATTTGATTTTCTACGCTTTTCTCAGTAGGCGTTTTGAATCCCTAAATTTTATGGATGGCTAACTTTGAATTGCACTTAAGTGGATTAGGCTTAGACTATTATAAATATAACTTAAACATTTCCTTACCTAAGATGATCTAGCTATCCACATTAGAGAATAAAGAGGAGCTGAAAACACATTGGGAGTTGAGAAACACCCTCGTGGTTAAGAGCTTGAGAAAAGAAAGAGAATCACATATTCCTTACTTAATTCTTTAGTGGCTGAGAGCTTGTATAAGGTGATTGGAGTGTTTGTTAAGTGCAATTTCTACAAGCCATACTCGAAAGGAAAGGGAAGGCTTTCTATTTCAATTTTGAGAAAGCTATCAATTTAATTCTTCATTTTTTATTTTCTTCCAATCACCAAACATTCATCGTAGGTTTCATGGATTGGTGCTTCCTAAAGAATAAGCAGTAAGGGCACTTGGACGGGAACTAAACTGTAAAGATTAAAGTAACTACAAGAAGTATGTGAAAATTCTCCACTCTTTCTTCTACCTAGTCATGATGTGACTTTGCTTTGGTGTTTTGTTTTCGCTAGTTTTACAAGTTTATAATGTTGTAAAAAATTTTAAAACCCATACTTATATCGTATACACCTAGGGGTAATCACTAGATCCAACAATTGGTATCAGAGCCTAGTTCATGGCTATGTGTGCGTATGATGCATAGTTGGCACCTAGAAATAATTTACAATGTATTATTGTATGTATGGTGCCTTTGATATGTTGGTTTTGATTTAAATTAAACTATTGGCAATAGTAGTGCCCTAGAGGGTTTTCCTTGTAATTTTGGGATGTAACAAGAAGGGTGACCCCATATGGCCATGTTTCCTTCTTGGTTTAATTTTTGTTATTTTTTAAATTACAAAATTATGTTGTAAAAGGCAAAAAAGCCACCGATTTTAACATGGAGGCCACGGCAAGCCCAAGAAAGGGGTGAGAACCTCTTGGCCAAGCCTAAGGAGGAAGGTATGGTCACAGCCCAAGGCATGGTAAGTTGGTGGAGGCATCCCAAAGTCCAAGAGTTAGAGAAAACGCAAGGAATGAAGAAAATAAATGTAATAGTTTAGGATTTTATTTTTCCTTTCTAGGGTGGATATTAATATGGTCTTGGTATTTTATTTAATTTTTATAATATAATATTATATGCTATAACATGTCATGTAGATTAAGAGGTGCTAATCAACTTCACATGCTCATGCATACATTATGTTTTATATTTTAAAAGAGTTTTAAAATGATAAAACATAAGAAATATCGATAAATTAGCAAGATGGCTAATTAGGACTTAATTTTTCAACTAAATAAATTAGTTAGAAATCAATTAGGTCCATAATTGATAAGCTAATTAAAGGTAATTAATTTCCAACTAAAGAGTTTAATTAGAATTATTTAAGTCACCTAGTAAATTACTAGTCAATTAAATTACCTAATTTTATTTTCAAACTAAAAGTTAGTATGAAAATAATTAGGAAATGGATTAGGAATTAAATAAATAAATTCTTAAATATTATTAGTAGAGTTACTAAGACAAATCCTAACTAAAAAGTTTAGAAAGCAAACCAAGTTCATAAGTGATTTAGGTTTTCTAAAGAGATGCCTGCTAGAAAACTTGGTAAATCAACTAACAATAATTAATTAATTAATTGAAATATTGAGTGTGAGAGGACACTAGTAATTCTAGAACCCACATCCTCCAATCGTTAGTCAATTGTCATGGAGTTTATATCACTCTCTACATGCGAGAATATACTCAAACCATGACTAGAATGGATTTCCAATGAGAAAGTCTACCTAGGTTACATTAAGTGTGACTTCCCATAGAAACATACTTAGTGGCAAATCTAGGTGTGATGAAATGGTTGGTTAATACACTCAGCATGAACCTATCAATATACTACCTATAGTATCTCTGTTGATAGATTAATGGGCCAAATAAAGGCGCTTCTTAACTTTACTATGTATGAAGATACTAAGTAGCAAAGTTGAGTGGGAAGATCCTAGTTTACCTTGTAATAAGTATTCATGGCTTATAGTCAGTTGCTTATTGCGAAAGGTAATTGACCATCAAACAAGAATTAATATGCTCATGCATACATCCATCACAGTTAAAAGTCCATTCCATAGCTATAACTTATTAATATTAAATGTATTTATTACAAACTATCCTTTAATCATGAACCCCCTGCTTATTCTCCTTAACAAATGCATCCTGAATGGTTAGAATTATATGGAGTGGAAGAGAACTTCAACATCATTGTAAATTATGACAAGATCACATGGGTCCTTTTTGGGCAAACACACCCTAATCTGATTTCTAACTCACTACCAAGCGACATCGAGTACTAAGAGGTGGCATGATGCCAATGCTTTGGCTAAGTGCTACATACTAGCTTCAATGACCAGTGTGTTGCAGTAGCAGTATGATTGCATGGAATATACTGCTGACGTGATGTACCATTTACATGAGATGTTTGGTACAAAGACTCGGTCTGCTAAGGTGAGAGCTATCAATGATTTCAAGAACCTTAAGCAGAAACTAGGGGAGCCAGTGAGAGATTACATGCTCAAGGTAATCTCATGCCTTAATGAGGTTGAGCTACACGGGGCTGAGATTGATTTGGACAGTTAAGTGTCCATGATCATTCACAATCTGAACTCCTAGTTCTCATAATTCAAGTTGGACTATGAATTACATACTAGAGACTATACCCTTAGTAAGTTGCTGAATGACCTACAAGCTGTGGAAGAGGTTCTTAAAATCAAGAAGAACTTAGAGGTAAACGTTATAGCTATAGAGCCCAAGAAGGCAAAGAGGTTGGGTAACAAAAGGAATGCCAAGAAATCAGCTAGGTCGAAGAAGCCCATGAAAAAGAAGGCTTATAATGATAGCACCAAGGGAAAGTATTTTCACTGTACTGCTAAAGGACATTGGAAGAAGAACTACAAAGGCCTACCTCAGTTATGTAAAGAATAAACAAGGTACTAGTTTTCTAAACATGTTAAGAGTCATTTTAGTGGATGATTTTACTCATTGTTGGATAATAGATTTTGGAGCCACTAACCATGTTTGTAATTCTTTACAGGGGTTCCAGACAAAGAGAAAGCTGACTAAGGGTAATTCCAGACAAGGATGGCAAATGGTGCGCTCGTCTCAGCTTGAGTAGTGGGAGCCATTACCTTGCAGTTTTTGAGTAACAAACTATTAGTTTTAGATGTTGTTTATTTTATTCCTGGACTTTGTAGAAATTTCATTTTTGTCTTTTATTTATTCAATTCTGGATATTCTATTTCTTTTGGTAATGAGATTGCCATTTCCATGAATGAAATTTTAATTTGTTATGGAATTACTAGGAATAATTTATATTATGTACAACCAAATAATTGGACTGCAAATGTTGTAGAAAAGAATTCACCTAAGTCTAAAAGAATCAAGGAATCTAGCATAAATAAAATGTATCTATGGCATCTATGATTAGGTCATATTAATCAAAACAAGATAAGTAGACTGGTAAAGGATGGTACTTTGCTAAATATCATAGAGTGTTCTTTACTAGTCTATGAATCATGTATTAAGGATAAACATCCTTTAAAGTAAAGGGTAACAGGATGCAGGATGTTCTAGACATGGTACACACAAATGTGTGTTGACCAATGAACATTCAAGCTAGAGGAGGTTATGTTTATTTCATATCCTTCATTGATGACTACTCACAATATGGTGTTGTGCATCTAATGCACATCAAGAGTAATTCCTTTGAAAAGTTCAAGGAATTCAAAGTCGAAGCTAAAAAGGAGTTAACACAAACTATTGAAACAACTTCGATCAAATTAAGGTGGTGAGTATTTATCTGGAAAGTTTCAGTAGTTTATGCTCAATAATGGAATCAATTCCAATATATCAACGCTCATAACACTTCAACAAAATGGTGTTGCTGAAAAGAGGGATATGAATCTTTTAAAAATGATGAGGTCAATGAGGTCATATACTACATTACCAGAATCATTATGAAGATACTGTGTATAGGCAGTAGCATACCTACTAAAATTTCCTCCTTCAAAGACAGTGCCTAAGATACCAAGGGAGATATGGATAAGACGTAAACCATTTTATGTCGCTTGAGAACTTAGGGGTGTTTGATACATATGTATAAGCTTGAGTCCACAAATATAGAACTAAGGTCGAAGGTATGTTTGTTTGTAGGATATCCTAATGGTACTAAAGGATACTTCTTTTATAGCACCTAGGATAGGAAGGTATTTGTTAGTACAAATGCGACCTTCTTAGAAGAGGATTGTTCTTGAAGAACAAAGTGATAGGTCAAAATATAAGGATGATTCTAATGAAGTTATAATTGGTATGGATTCAAGAGTTGATTCTGAACTAGTGGAACCTCGTCGTAGTGGGAGAGTGGTTAGACAACCTAACAGATACAGGGTATAAGAGAGCACATGGTGCTCTCAGATAAACATGAATCTTATACCATTACATATGAGGAAGCCATTAACAATGTAAATGTTGTTCATTGGCAAAGCAATGAATTCAAAGTTGGAATTAATGTATTTCAACAAAGTCTGGACTCTTTTAAATGCACCCAAAGGACTAAACCATTGGGCTCAAGTGAATCTATAAAAGAAAGAGAGGAGTTGATGGGAAGTTGGAGACCTTCAAGGCTAGACTAGTAACTAAGAGTTATACTCAGAGAGAAGGTATCAACTAAGAAGAAACCTTCTCGCCAGTTGCTATGCTTAAATCCATCAAGATCCTATTATCCATAGTTGCACATCTTGACTATGACATAAGGTAGATAGATGTCAAGACCGCATTCAAAGCAAATTTATATGGCTTAACTAGATGGTTTCATTGAAAAGGGCCAAGAGCACAAAGTCTATGAATTGCATAGGTCCATCTATGGACTTATGTAAGCATCAAGTTCTTGGAATATAAGATTTGACATTGTAGTCAAGTCTTATAGTTTAAAAAAAATTCAAACGAACCCTGTGTCTATAAAAGGATAAAGGAGAGTAAGGTTGCCTTGTTGGTACTTTATATAGATGACATTCTACTCTTTGGGAATGATGTAGGAATGTTATCTAAGTAAAATGATGATTGAATCAGCAATTTTAAATGAAGGATTAAGGGGAGGTTAGCTACGTTCTTGGGATCCAATTAATAAAAAACCGTAAGAACAAGTAAATGTCCTTGTCCCAAGCAAACTACATTGACAATTTGTTGACAAAGCTTGGCATGCAAGACTCCAAGAGAGGTTTCACACCCTCCAAGCATAAAATCAAACTTTCTAAGGAGTAGTCACCCAAGACACCTCAGGAAGTTTAGTAAATGAGATGGATTATCTATACAGCAGAAATGGGAAGTCTTATGTATTCTTTGTGTTGGGATAATATCTTGAATTAAATTGCTTTGATGAGCCAACTATGTTTTTAAGTTAAAAAGAATAAGTCTGGAATGTTTCTTAAATGCGCAAGCTACATCGCTTAAGAAATAAGCAAGCTGAGTAACTAGATAAATAAAATAATGTTATTTTTTGTAAATGGCACTTTAACTTTCTAATAAATATTACAAGTCTAAAAAATGAAGAGGTGCTAGTTAAAGGAAATTAAATAAACTTCATAACTCTGTTTTACAAAGGCTCAACACTACTAGAAAACCTTTTCTGATAAAGTCAAAGAAGATATTATATTTTATTCAAAAGATGAGTTTTGAAAAGACACATGTTTGCTAGTTAATATTACTTGTGTAACTTACAATGAAGAAGATAAAATTGTAGAGGATAAGCCATGCATGTTGATCAAAAGCTATGTACAAATTTGAAAGTAAAATGCCTGAGATCAACAAGATAACAATCAAACAACCATCAAGAGCAAAGGATATAAAATCAAAGAGATATATTGCGGAGTAGCTAGATGATGTACAATCATCAACTCAACGGCTAGTTGGAAGATCTTCAAGTATAAAAGCAACCTCAAGTGAAGTGGAGATTACAAGATTTGAACAAAGATTTAAAGAGATACTCTCTATTACAAACACTTCTGCATCGAGGTTTACATGAGATAATATCTTGAGGGTACCTTAGAGCTTGTTTGTTTATTCAAAACTCCTTCAAGGTTTGCTAGGTTACCTATGAGAAAATCTAGTAAGGTTAACTGGGTTGGGTTGTAAAAATCCAAGTGCTTGAGCCTGTTGTGAGTTTTCTAGGTACTTGTGAGAAAAACATAGTGGTTGAGAGGTTACTCTGTGAGGAATGTAGAAAGTAATGAGTGCTTGAGCCTATGAGTGAGTATGGCTGGGTTTTTGGGAAAAACTCAGTGGAAAAGTAGGTTGACCAAGGTCTTGGTTGTAAAATTTGTGTAAAGCTTATTCCTGTAATTTGTAATTACCCATAGTAAAATTCCCCTACTTTGTGCTTGGAAAGTGGATGTAGAATCTGAATTTTTTTGTAAAAATCACTATACATCATGGTGTGAATTTCTCTTTCCCTTATCTCTTAAGTACTTTTTACTTACTCATAGTTTCTTAAACTGGGTTGCTCAACATATTATTATTTCTTAAAAGATTAATCCTTGCATGCCTTTTCTTATAATCATTGATCTTAGAATCCATATGTTTAAGTTTTGACAATATATTTTGAAGGAACCTATTTAAAAAGTCATTTTAAATTGATTCAAATCTTAAAAGGATTTAAAAAGAAGCAACCAAGTTCTTCTGGTTTCTTAGATAATAAAGAATTTCTACCTGCTTGAAAAAGTTGTAAGAACTTACAGCATGTAGTGATCTAATTTCGATTGGGTACACAGACTTATATTTCCAATCTAACATTGATTCTAGAAAATAAACATCAGGTTCTTTTTCACTTTGAGTGGTGCAGCCGTTGTTTGGAGGAGTGTAAAGTAATCTTTCATTGCTGACTCTACCATGGAAGTAGAATATGTTGTAACTTGTGAAAGTGTAAAGGAAGCTGTGTGGTTGGGCAAGTTCCTTAAGGACCTTGAGGTAGTTACGATGTGTATAAGCCCATAACTCTTAATTGTGATACAAGTGGAGCTGTGGTAAACTCAAAAAAACCCTAGAATCACAGGGAAGCCAAACACATTGAGAGAAAGTATCATTTCATACGACAAATAGTACATCATGGGGAAGTGGTCATCACCAAGATTGTGACTAAAAGGAATTTGGTTGATCCGTACACAAAGACTATTTCACATAAGAGCTTCGAGAGTCATCAAGAAGGATTAGCAATTAGGGATACATCTACTTACTTTAGGGAAAGTAAGAGATTGCTAGGAATATGTTGCCCTAAAAATAAAGTTGTATTCCCCAATTTGATGTAAATACATTTTGATATTAATAAATAAAGAGTTTATTTATGTAAGCTTTATTTTCTAGCTATTAAGGCTCCTAGATTCTAATAGACCAAGATACATTTGTATAAGGGTTATGCAAAAAGGATATATGTATATTTGGATGAATCTAAAACAATATTTGTAGTCACTAAATAGAGTTGGTCACTCTATTGGATTAAGACTATAATGTCTGGATTACCTTCATAAAAAGAATGAGATTCTTTTCGAAGGGAATGATGAATCTGAAATCACTAAAGTAGTAAACTTCAGGTAATGACACTATTAAATGAATTGGAATAAAGTGAAATATCAAGTTTAAGTTAATATTGTTACTTTGAACTTAAACTTAAACATATTGCATCCGCTAGTGGTATAACCAAAACCCTGATGGATAATAGACTCGTGTTCATAACCATTGTGATCTTTAATATACTATGGGCACAACCATTGTGTGACATTGTTCAAGACTCTGTATGTTGGGATCATAATGGGAATGAACATTTGGGAACATAAATCTAGGAAATGGAGTTCGTAGCATTACATTACGTTTAGTGATTTCAGGAAGTCAAGTGACATATCTAGAACTAGTGACAATTAAGAATTAGCTACTCATCATTTCTAGATAATTTTAGAAAAGTTCTAAAAGATTATTTGGTCACTTATTAGATGAAATCTGAGACAAGGAGACAAAATTGACATAAGGGGTAAAATGATAATTTTACTTTGTGGTAATCGATGGCTGAAGGTTCACAAACACTACCTTTGCAAATTGAAAAAATCAATGTCTAATATTGATTTCTCATAATTTTAAGATTTTTCAAGAGTACAATCATGAGTCTTTGGTGAAATGACTTCATGATTAATAAACTTAAATTATCTTAATAAGATTAAAATAATATCAAGTTTATTGGAGCTTGAAATTTTTATGTCCAAATGGATTCCTTACCTAGTTTTGGAAAATTCAATCCACATTAAGTTGGAAGAAATTTATATGAAATTAAGTGATAGCTTTAAGCATTTATGTCTAAATTAAGATAATAGTTGTCTAAATTATTTTAAGATAAATATTGTTCTAAGCATGCTTGAAAATGTGAGAAACATTTTTATCACTAAAGAGATAAAAATAATTCTTACATTAGTTGTTTAAATTAAACAAGTGTAGTTTCAATTAAACAAGATTGTTTTAATTAAGACAAGAGTTGTCTCATTCTAAACAACCTTTATTTTGAGGAATTATTTTATTAGACTATTTTAAATTAATATTTGAAATATTCAAATTAATTAATTTAAAAATGTTGATTAAAATAAAATTAAATCCCCTTTTAATTTGGAATTTTGGTTATAACATTTCATTAGAATAAAAAAATTAATTATTTATCTTAATATTGTTGCAAGGTTTAAATTATTCAAACTTGTGAAATAACCTGCTTTGCATGTGATGAAGAGGTGCATGGCCAAGGGAAGGTAATTAGTCTTTGAAATGTTCAAATATATTCCCTTCTAATTATCCTAATTAACTAAAGTGAATTAGTCTTTAAAACTCTTTAAAACACTAAGAGACTAACTAAGTCAATGTGAATTTAATAAAAAAATATTCTTTTATTAGAATTTATATTCAAGAAAGACCAATTAGAAAGCCACACATGTTTTTTTGAGTGTTAAATAAAATATGACTTTATCAATTAAATAATAGAATTGTTAATTGATAAATTAATTAGACGATTTGATTATCTACTTTATCCCTAGTAGGTGTGTGGAATCCTTAAATTTTAGGGATGTCTATTTTTGAATTGCATATAAGGGGACTAGGATTAGACTATTACAAATATAACTTAAACCTTTCCTCACCTAAGATGGCCTAGTCGTCCACATTAGAGAATAGAGAGAAGCCAAAAATCACATTGAGAGTTGAGAAACACTCTTGTGGTCAAGATCTTGAGAAAAGAGAGAGAGAACCATCTTCCTTACTTTTATTCTTGAGTGCCGAGAGCTTGTGTAAGGTGATTGGAGTGTTCCTTGAGTGCAATTTCTACATCCCATACTCGAAGGGAAAGGGAAGGCTTTCTCACGATCACATGGACCACAAGAAAATTCTTGAGAAAATTGCTTGAAAATCCATCCAGTAAGATATCCGTGAGAAATATCATGATGGCCAAGAGAAATTCATGGAATTTTGTTGGTTAGAAATTCTGTGAGAAAATCGTTGATTTCTTGTAGTGAAAGTTTCTAAAATTTGGTAAACTATTTACAAAGAGAACTTTTTATATCATTTTGTACCATTTAAAGTTAGCATGATTTGATCATCCATTCATATTAAAGACAAGAACCACAATCATGAAGTTCAATGATAATAATTTGAATGACTCAATATCTAAAGATAGGTTAATTCTCTAGTACATATTACTTTTAAGAGGCATTAGTATCGTGTTGATGTGTATGAAGTTAGGTCGATGGATGGAGTGTGCATTAACTCCAACCATAGGTGGAGTTTCATTGATTACTTGCTGAGATATTTTGGATGATAGAAGCTGGAAATTATACTTTCATGATAGGGTCCAAAAAGAGTATCAAATTAAATCCTTGCAAAAGATGTTGTTGTTATTGAGTAAAGTAGTAAGCAAGGATTATTCCGGTAGAGGATTGTTCTTAATTAATATGTTATTAACTCAAATACATACTAACTAATAATATATAAAAGTGGGGGGTTTAGAATTGACTTAAAATGCTAACTAAGTGAAATAAAAACATAGTGGAAAATTATAAATTGCAAAATCTGAAATTGGAAATTTGAAATATGATGAAAAACATGGTTAAGGTATCATTCTCCACCTCTAGATATCTTTAACTTACTCTTGAAACTAACAACCCTAAAATAATCACAAGCTCGATTATCTTGATCTTTCTTTACTTTGTTGAGCTAAACAAGCTCTTCACTTAATCTCTTTCCATTAAATAACCTAGAACAAGCTCTCTAAATATAATTTAATGAAAGAATTCAATCAAGAAGTGCATAGGTTGATTTAAGAAACAAACACATAAGCTCGATTCATTTATCTTGAGTGATATTCTTCATGTAATCATCTGAAAATATCCCATAATCATTCATCACAATTGTTACTTGTGGATAGAAAATCTTGACAAATACATATCAAAACCCTAACTTAGCAATTAGGTTACCATCATGCTCGTTCAATTGTGCTTTGAAACAAACAAAATAGCAATATTTTATTAACAATATAACAAAAGAACATCAACAATCCCAATTGAAAGATGAACGTTAATTCAACAAAGAGAGAAATTAGCCATACATATTCAGTAAATTCAACAACATAATCATCAAAGAAAACAAAAAGGAAAAGAGAAGAAGGCTTAGTGTTTAGAGATTAGCTGTGGTAACTTCTCCTTCCAGACCCTAAGTTTTGCTTCTTCTTGCATCCACATGGTTGTTTTAGACTAACCCACTCACTCACAAGCAGCTCCTAGCAGATTCACACTAGCCCAGCCACTCATGCACAAGATTTCTCTTGCTTCCAATTGTAGATGACGTTTTGATACAGCTCTTAGCCTCCCTTGTTTCACATCCCAGTTGTTCGTCAATGATAAAATGAATTAACTCTTGGCTATTTTCCTATTTCATGAGTGTGTGCCATTGTTCTACTAGTATGGCATAATCCAGTTGGTGTATCTTCTTCTGTTGCATTCTACTCCAGTAAATCTACATTTTTTTGCTGTGTTAGGAAGGTTTTTGCTGCTCTTTTTGTTTCACGAGTTACTCGAGCATCCTAGCTATTATTGCACAACATCGTTTGCTAGCATGAGGTATTTGTCTCTTGTATACATGTTTTTAGCTGCCGGTATCATGTGTTTCACTGTTGCATTTTCAGCTTGTACCTTTTTGCTTACAAAAAAAGAAAAAACTAATTTGCCCCTTTTTGTCTCCATTTTATTTCTTTGTTTCTAAAATTCCTACAAATCACAAAATAATAATAAAAACCCAAAATTATCAAGAAACTAACAAATAAACAGGGAAATATAAATGGAAAATATGTAAAATTAGAAACTTATCAAATTCCCCCACTCTTACTTTTTACTAGTCCTCAAGCAAAACAAAAACAAAAACAAGAACAAGAACACTAGCAATTAACCTTCCAATATTTTATCTCAAAGAACTATAAGTGATTATAACCTTTAAATCAAACAAGAATTACATAGGATCCATAATCATGAAAAAGTTGAGAAATATCTATGACAATCATACTCAAGTGTGTGAGTGATGTAACCAATGTTAATGATGAATATGCTATGCTTGCTTTGGAAAAGTAAAAACGTCATAAATCTCACAAAGAAGATCACTCAAATTTTGGTTAGGGAGAGTAAAAACACCATAGGCTTTCTCTTTGTACAACTCTTCACTTTGAGGCTCCACGTAAAGTCAAAAGGTCCTTAATTTAGGTTGTAATAGGGCTAAGGGTAATGGGAAAGAAAGAACAACGGAATGGATGTAACAACAATTCTAAGAACTTCATGGAGCAAGAGATATCAATGAATTCTTCAAGGAATATTTCTTAAAACTCAAATCAACCAAGAACATAATCAAAGTACTGTTGTGTTGGGTCTTTCTTCATTCTAATCAACTTTGAAACATCCATGAACATAATTGAAACTCAAGAGATGATCCTTTATTATCTTTTTCTTCTATTCATTTTTTTTGTTTAAACAAAATAGAAACATTCTTATGTCTCTTGAGCTGTCTTTTACATGGAAAATTCTCAACAAGCCTAAGTTTTTTCTTGGATAGACTTTGTGCATGAAGTAAGTCTCTTCATTCTTAGCTCCAATTTATCTTTAGAACAAGGGTAAGGATATAACTACAATGTTGCTTGGCATCACTTTGAGAGACCTTTGGGAAAGTTCTAGCATTTACCCATACATGTAGAGCTTAAGTGATAATCAAAGTGGGAGTATGAGAAATTTTACTTGTCTTAACATGCGTGGTTCTATACCAAATAATATGGCTACTGTGCATGAAGATTTGAGCAAAATTATTATAGAAACATATCAAGAAAAGAATAACATCAAGATCATTAGCAATGCTCATAATCCATCAAAGCAATAACATTAAATCTCAAATCTCATCATGGTTGTTAAAGGGTATCCAAGACAATAAAAAAATAAAATAAAGCAAAAGAACTGGCAAAGCAAAATGAACACGTCAAGACAAAACAAACACATCAAAATAGTAATAACAAGAAAAAATAGCAATAGCAACAAAAGAAAAGTAGCAATAAGTTTTGAAATCCTTCCCTCACACTTAATTTTTACATTGTCCTCAATGTAATCAATGCATCAAATGAAAAGACTAGATGCAGAGGAAAAGAGAAAAACGTGGAAATAAAATAAAACAAAATTGAAAAAACATAAATGAGTAAAAGAAAAAAGAGCAATTTTGAATTTTTTTTTGGCGTGCTATCCCTCCTTTGTGTTGCCTCCTAAGTTCTGCTTTGTTTAATGTCATCATCCTGATTTGCATCCAATTTCATTTATCAAGGGATGAATAAATCACTTGGATGCTTCACTACTTCAAAGATATTGAAGCTTATGACCTCACTATCAAATTCCAAGGTTAGGGTCCCATCATGCACATCAATTTTTGCTTAGGAAATTTTCATAAATAGTCTCCCTATGAGTAATGGTTTCAGTACACCAAGATTTAAGGAAGTATATATGGAATAAGGCATGATATTAATAGATGCTCTTAAATCTAGCATAGTTCCTTCAAACCTAGTGTTGTCGATTGTGCAAGGTTTGGTAAAGCTTCCTGGATCTTTTACATTTTGGCGAGAGCTTTCTTGCAAATTAGTAGGGACATTCACCCCCAAACTTATCACCTCATCTCCCCTTTGCTTGCTGTTGGTGGTACACAACTCCTTTAGGAACTTTGCATAACGTGGTACTTGCTTGGTGGCACCAAAATAGGTATGTTCACTTGCACCTTGTGGAAGTTTTCCAAAATCTCATTTTCATGCTCCTCATTGTTAAACTTTGTAAACCTGCTTGAAAGAGGTGGAGAAGGAACATTAGTATAAATAGGAACCCTTTGAATTTACCTTAGGTGTTGAGGAGCTTTCTATAGGGGTCGTGGCTTCATCTTTTTGAAGAACCAATTATTTTTGTTGTGTTTTTTCAACCACAAACTCCCTTACTCTTTTTGGTGCATCTTTAAGTTTTCCCCCTCCCAAGGTCACGAAACTTGAATTTTCTCTAGGATTTATCACAGTTTGAGATGGAAGTTTTCCCAATCCTTATGCCTCTAATCAACCCACTACACTAGCCAATTGGCTTACTTGAGTCTCCAAAATTTTTATAACTGCCCTTACTTCTTGTTGAAATTGCAAAGTGTTAGTGGCAAAAGATTTAACTATATCTTCTAAAGATGTACCTGAGTTTTGAGGAATGAATGGTGGGGTGGTTGTGGCTGAGGTCTGTTTAATTGTTGTGGACTCGGTTAAGTGAAACCAGGAGGATTACTAGGGCTAGCATTAGGTGCAACTTGTGAGTAATTTCCTAAATAGCTAAAGTTAGGGTAATCTCTCCATCCAACATTGTAAGTGTTAGAGAAAGCATCATATGTTTTTTCTTTGAAATCCTTGCTATCCTTGAAACCCACCAAGGCATTCACTTACTCCACATTGTCCTCTTGCAAAGATGGACACATATAAGTTGCATGGCTAACCATACAACACACTCTACCATAGTTCTAATGTACGTGCGGCTAATGTGAAGCATCCTGTAAGTGCTACTTAGTTGAAATGATATACTTAATCTTGAACCCTTGTATTCGCACTCACTAGTGGGCCTATGGTGGATAGATTTCATGATCAGCCCTTAATTTCAAAATTGGGAATATAAACCAGTGTTGTATGGTATATTTCTTCACTTTAGGACTTATAGTTAGTGACCATTTGTATCTATTAGTTTTTTCCTAAATTCTTAGTCAAAACCCTAAGTCTAGGATTATGTAAAAATTGATAAATTGAGTAATCTTACATTGATTATGTTATTCGTAGCTCCAAGGAGCTCAAAATCGAGTTCCTTTTTAGTTGTAGCCTCAGTTGTACACTACGGGCACTTAAGCTAATGCTGTTAGCTTTGAGCAGCTACCATTATGAGTTGAAGATTTTATCTAACATCTGCTAGGCTTTTAGAATATTATTTAATTCTTAATCATTTCTCATGCATGCCCTTAAAAAATTTATAAGCATATGAGTTTAATTTTGAATAAATTTAAATAAGCTTCAATTTGCCTATGAACCCATAGATTAAAGTCTGAAAGTTTGAATATACATATATCTAATGATAGCTCGTGATTATTGTATGACACTAATGACTAAAGGGTTTGACCATTAATCCAGCAATTTGTGAATGTAGTTGATCATATGTTTTCATTAGTATGTGTATGTGAATGCATTAGTTCAAGACCCAAACATCTTAACACCTATGTGTTATATGAGTTTGAATACATTAAATTGGATTGAATTATTGTTTGGAATGTCAGCATAATGTATATGATATTATATAACACTCTGTTAGTTAGAGTACCCAGTACACCTAGAATAAATACATTATTATCATAACTCTGGAGACACTAAGCCTTGATTCTCCAATGTATGATTCAGGTCAGGAAGATTAATACCCTGACATATTTGATAGATTGATCTAGTTGAGTATACCAATTCCTTAATGTGTTAGTGATAAAATCTCAGGTCAGGAAATTTGATACCTTGATGCCCTTGCTATCTGATTTATGAGTCAGGATGTATCCCTACCACATCAGTATGATATTCTCAAGTCAGGAAGAAAGATTCCTATTAGTATGATCTTTTCATGCCAGGATGATAGATTCCTTAGTATATCTAATATGTGGTAGAACACTTGTCTTCTTTGGTTTGACGAGGATAAGTCTTTTATAGTCAAGAAGATTGATGCGACTAAAATGATACTAGCAAGTGCACTAATGCCACGACCCACTTTAGGATATGTGATCAGTATAGTGAAATTACCGTTTAGGTAATAGCCTACCAGCCTACAATACTCTTGTCTTTAATTCAACTAAAAAAAATTAAGCTGAATAATAAAGCAAAAACACTCTTTAACATGAAAATTTCAAAGTCAAATTTTAATAAAAATTTGGATAAGTTTCCCAAAAATATAGACAATCCCACGGTACAAACAGAAACAAACACAAGGTGGACGGGCTCACCATTAATCAAATGGCCTCTAGGGCCTCAATATCTATCAAATAACAATGTTTATCATGTATTATTTTCCTAATTATACATAAACTATGCAATAATAATTACAGATCATGACACTTATTCAAAATGTAAATAAGTCCTATCCAACATAGTCTAAAATCTAGAAGTGTACTCCACTTCTATTCAGGGTTGCCTACCAAGTTACTCTGTAGGTTTAAAAGGTACGGGCAGAGCCAAAGATGGTTCACTAGTAACCTAATCTGAAAAATTAAAGAATTTGAAGGGGTGAGTCATACCGACTCAATGAATGGTAAAATTACTTACCAAGGGATGCATGAACTCAAAGATGTAGCGTGCATTACCATCAAAGTTTATCATGATTAAAAATATTGTTTCAGTTACATAAGCTCATAAAAAAATAAAATGATGTGCACATAACACACCTTACTCTGGGAAAAACAGGTAATCTAAATATCATATAATAATGACAAGGAAAATTAATAAAATTCTTGCAAGTGGACCTTAAGGTTTTAAATAGTTCACTCAAATTCACATGTACTACGATCCATAATGGTTCAATGGAGGAACCCAAACTGAGAACTAATCATCCTACTCTAGGAACTACCTTTACCAAAGAGATGACCAGTTTCCTACCTTCGGGAACTTCACTCACCGAAAGGAACGTTCACTAATTAATCCCTCTCAGAACTTCACTCATTTGCAGGCTATTAATCAATATCTAATCTTATGTTTGGAACTATACTCACTGATAAAAGTTACCATCTAACAAGAACTGCCCTCAACTAATAGAGGTTACGACCTAAGTGCACCTAGTGGTTCTACCACAGACAAACTATAGATCTTAGAGTACATTTAAGTTCGGTAAAATTTCAATTTCATCACAACTTATTTTCGCCATAAAAACTTCATGAAGGTGCGTTACACATGAATGCTTTATGGAAGTAAATTTAATTTGTACAAAAATAATAATTCATGAAAACTTGTTCTACTCACTTTCAAGTAATATGAAATTGAATCAGACATTTTTAAAGCATTTCAAGCATCCAAGGGTAAGTAAGTATCTACTCACTCTAACTTTAGACGATGAGGTGACAGATTTAAGATCAAACACTTCAAGATAAATTCACGTATGAAGGATTTGTGTCAAGTGTCCCTGTAATTTATAAAATTTAGACCCATCACATTAGCATTCTAGAATTTACATAGCTCTTAATGGCCACTATTTACTAAAATGGAGAGTACATAATTAAGGATCATCAATTACTTACCATGGTGAATACTACAATGAAGCCTAAGATTTGTAGGGATTATGAAAAACAAATATTACAAGGTAGGGAATTTTGGGAATGAAGAAAGCATACTCCAAACCAATCTTGGCTGACATGAAGAATCAGAAAGGACAAAACCATTATTTTTTTGAAGTTAACTCCATAATTCAGACCAAGAAAGGGAAAACCTCAAATTCAAGAACTCAGTACCCATCCAACAGAAATCATTACTCACAGAATCCCATAATACATTTTGACTCGACATTTAAAATCTATTCTTATTTACCATCATTTACAGTAATGAAATTTTTTTGAAGAAGAAGGAATCATTTCAATTTGACTTTTGCTATCACAAAATGTCTAAAATCACAACTAACTCAGATATCATGAGCAAAAGAGAATGATCACTATACACAAAACCCAAGGAATTGATGATGAGGAAGAGAAATTGGGCAAATTAGAAATTACGTAAAATTTTAAATTTAAATAATTCCACACCCACAAGATAGAAGCAAAACCCCTAATCAAATTGGGTAAAATACTCAAAGATTTAGCCTTACTCACAAACTTCACAAAATTCATCTTACAAAAATGAGGAAGCCTAGAAAGCAATTATGAATGGCCAAATAAAATCAATCATCCAGCCTAAAACTTCACCACTCACAGCATACACTAAGGATTCTATCTTCAACTTAACTAGAAAATAGTTAGGGAGCCTACCTCGAATGGAAATGGTACCGTGATTGAAATTTCTACAGAACTTTATCGGTGCCAATAGAGAAGCTTCCACACTCACCACAAGGCTGTGCTTGGACTAGACAAAAATGGTGGCTGGGGGTAGAGACGGTGACAAGAATTATACTCACAGAACGAATGAGAACGAGAGAGATTCTCAATGAGAAGAAAGGCATTGTGATGAAAAATGAAGAAAAATGGTTGGGCAAGACTGAAGGGTATGGGTGCAATTTTGCCAAAGTTTTTAAGTTTCTTCTAAATTGCTATCTAGTCCTTGGGGATGACCCTTGTGTGACGTTGGTCAAGACTCCATATGTCGGGATCATAATGGGAATGAACATCTAGGAACATAAATCTAGGAAATTGAATTCGTAGCATTACATCACTTCTACTCATTTCAAGAAGGTAAGTGACATATCTAGGCAAGTGCAAAGATGAATTAGCTACTCATCATTTCTAAAAGATCTTAAAAATTTTCTAAAAGATTATCCAGTCACTTATCAGATAAAATCTGATATCAAGGGATAAAATTGACATAAGGGGTAAACCTATAATTTTAACTTGTGTCATTAAATAGCAAAGAGGGTTCACAAACACTAGGTTTACAAATTGGACCAATCAATCTCGTAATTTTAGGAATTTCATGAGTGCAATTATGAGTCTTTGGTGAAATGACTTTATTTCACAATAAACTTGAATTATCTTAATGAGATTGAAATAATCCTAGGTTTCTTGGAGCTTGAATTCCTATGTCCCAACGGATTTCCCACCTGGCTATGGAGAATTCAATCCATATTAAGTTGGAATAAATTTAATATAAAATTAATTTATAGCATTTTTAAGATAAGAGATGTCTTCATTTAGACAAAAGAATTATTTTAGGACAATTGTTCTCTTAAGCATGCTTGGAAATTTAAGAAACATTTCTGTCACTAAAGAAACAAAAATAATTCTTACATTAGTTGTCTAAATTAAACAAGTGTTGTTTTAATTAGAAAATTGAATTTTAAGACAAAGGTTTGTCTTAATTAAGACAACTTTTGTCTCAATTTGGACAACCTTTATCTTCATAATTATTTTTGATTTAACTACTTTAAATTAAATATTTGAATTGTTCAAACTATTTAATTTAAAGAAGTTGAAGAAAATAAAAATAAATCCCTCTTCTTTAGAATTTTCGGCTAAGGAATTGATTAAATTAAATTGAATTAAATTAATCCTAATTCCCTAAAGTTTGAATTGTTCAAACTTAAATGAATCAAACCAACTCTCTATGATATAGAGAGATGGACAGACAAGTAGCAAGGAGAGAGGTTTGAAATGGTCAAACCTATATCTCCCAAATTATCCTAATTATCTAAGTGAATAAATGTTGAAAATTAAAAGAGTTTTAATTTCTTAGATAACCTACTTTCACTAGGAGAATAACTAAGTCAAAAGGGAATTTCATAAAAAATATTCTTTTATTAGAATTTATATTCAAGCATGACCAATTAGAAATCCCCACATATTTTATATAAGGGTTAAATAAAATAGGACTTTATTAATTAAATAATTTAATTATTAATTGATAAAGTAGTTAGATGATTTGATTATCTACTCCTTCCCTAGTAGGTGTGTGGAATCCCTAAATCTAACTTAAACCTTTCCTCACATTATAAGGTCTCCACATTGGAGCCAAAAAACACATTGAGAAAAGAGAGAGAAGCACATCTTCCCTACTTTGATACTTGAGTGGCCAAAAGTGTGTTAGATGATTGGAATGTTCCTTGAGTGCAATTTATTGACAACTGCCGAGGCTACCAAATTAGATTGTTTATTATAACCGATTCACCAATTAATTGTAGCATAAAAGGAACACCGGGTCGAATCCATGGACTATTGTGATTAGATAACCAAATCAGGATTAGGAAATTAAAGGGGTGGTGTTTAAAGTGGACAATAGCTGACACTAAATACAGTATTGGTAGAGAATAAGGGTAAATGACAGAAATTTGAACCAACCAATCCAAGGGAGATAACCAATCTTGAAGTTAATTTTTCC
>JASKGM010033971.1:0-24662 GCA_034509205.1 Ceratonia siliqua
TAATAAATTTCATCATTTGTATCAAAAGGGCTCATTATTCAAATGACTTTCAGTAGAAGTTGATCTTCTCCGAAATTTTATTTTTTTTATAGGTTTTCAGTGAAATTTTATATCCCCCGAAATCCTAACTTCTATAGGCGTTCAGTGGAGGTTACCCTCCCTAATGTTCTAATGTCAGGCGTTAAGTGGAAATTTAATTTTCCCAATGCCCTAATATCATACCTAATGAACTTATCTAAACATTTCGAACTACGTTGACCTTGATCCCTTTCGGGGTACGTAGGCACTTACTTGGTAAGACAGGTCTAGTTATTTATTTTTTTCAATTTTGTCCATTATTTTATTAATAAAAATTGGGTAATTTCAAATAAATTAAAATCATTAAGCACAAACGATTTAGGGTAACTATCCTTAGGGATGGACGTTGTAGGGTGCCTAACACCTTCTCTACACGTAATTAGACTCCCGAACCCTTCCTCTGGTTCCAAGGGCCAGTTTTCCTTTATTTTTTAGGATCCCAATTATCCTTCTAATTAATTGGTGGCGACTCCCATTTTCTCTGCATTTTCTCTCACGCGCCCCAAAGTCATAAAGCGATGGCTTTTTCACCGGCCGTCACGTTTTGACAGTAATAATAAAAAAAATTTGCAAAAAAATAAATAAGGGGTAAAGAGAAAATATAACCTTACAACCAGAATGAATAGGAATATAATAACAATTATTACAAGCTAAACATAAAACCTATCCAAACAGAAATAGTAAGAATGCAGCATGGGGTGAAATCAAAACAGAAAATTCATACAGAAATGTTAAGGTGAAAGAATAAATCGAGCTCAAGAACTAAAACGGGTATCCAATTTTCTTAAATAATCATAACCAACATGACACAACCCTAGAAATCAAAATCATATTAAAATTTTAAGGCCGAAAATAGAACCCATATCTGAATTAGCAAATTTAGAACCAAAAATCTATGAATCAAGCACCCATTGACAAACTTGGAACCCATTGACTGAAGATCATGTTTTACCTAATTGATTCCAAATTAGAAGTGGAGGAATCATGTTTAAACTAGCAAATAGCATAGCATATTTGAATCTTTTGAGTAAAATAAAAAAAAAAAGATTATGGAGTCAACAAATTTGGGGATTAATGGCCGAAACCCAATTAAGAAAGTTGATTTCAAACTAGAAAGAACTAAAGTTCAAATCTCATGACTCATTTGAACCCTTTGAGTTAAAATCTAGAAATTACATAAGTAACAAATCTACGGGTTAATGGCCAAAACTTTGTTAAGACAGTTGAATTCAAACTAGAAAGAAATCAAATTCAAGTCACATGACCCATTTGAACCCTTTGAGTTAAAAATCAGAAATTGCATAAGTAACAAATCTAAGGGTTAATGGCCAAAACTTTGTTAATACTATTGAATTCAAACTAGAAAGAAATCAAATTCAAGTCAGATGACCCATTTGAGTTAAAAAATATAAATTGCAGAAGTAAAAAATATAAGTGTTAATCGCCAAAACTTTATTGAGACAGTTGAAAGATTTAAATATCCAAAATTTCCAAGAACTCTTAAATGGTTTGAAATAGGAAATCGACAACCACATTCAAACCCGAAAAAGAGAAAATACCCTTCTTGTTCATGGATTCCAGGGACGAAATTACTCGAAACCTAGGTCCACCATCACAACTCAAGCAGAAATCAAGACAAGAAAGGTAACGAATCAAACATCATGACAGAAGAAAGATTTACCTTTTCGAAATTTCAAGAAGCCCCTAACCGTAACTCCGTTCAAGTCGCTCCTTCTTCAAACCCTCTTTTTTCGCATTCACCTCATCTCCCGATCTTTTGGTTCATCTCGCCATTTATAACCCCTAAGGAGACCACATTCTAGTACCTTCTGAAGCAAATTTGGTGAGCAGAACTAACAAACAGCCCCAAATCGCCAACGCAGGAAAGGTTGTCGCATATGGGTTGAAGTGGAGACCATGCATTGCCACTGGCAGATATGACTGTGATTGGCTAAGAGAAGGAACTCAAAGTGATCTTTGCCACAAATGGAGAGACAGAAGAAGCCTTGGCTGAAAGTAAAAAGGGAAGAAATAGAAATGAGGAAGGTGTGAGGAGTGATATGACGGCGGATGAAAAATGGCAAGCATTAGGGTTTGCCTTGGGGGGCAAACATGATGGTGGCAGCTAATTTTAGGGATGAGGAAAAGGAATGGAAATCAGAGGAGGGCTGTGAGGGTTTTATAGGGGACAATATATGAACTGGGCTGGTAGGGTATGTTTTAGAAATGGGTTGGTCCAATGGCCTTCTGAATGCTTGGCTGAAAAAAACAATAGGGAAAGTGGGCTGAGTGAAGAATTTGGCTTGGCAAAAATGGGATGGGCCATGGTTGTGGGCTGAGGGGAATTTTGGGTTAAGTGTCCATTTTCTGAAAATAAAAGGAATGTGGGTTGGGCCAAAAATAAAATAAGCTGGAGGGATGAGTGGGCTAGATAATTTTGATGGCCAAAATAAGGAATGAAATCTAGCTTTTTTTTGTTTATTTCTTTCTTGATTTTTTTCAGTAATTCTCTTTTTTAATAAATATTAAAAAAATCTTTGAACCTTACCTGGATAAAATTAGGTGTTTACATAATGGCAGGAGTATGGTGCTACGGGAGTACATGAATTATTTGACATGCTAGCAAGATACTATTTTTGACACGTAAACAATTATTTTTAACCTCATAGCAAGGGTGTTATAGCAACAAAATGATAAACCAAACTTTGAAGAAATGGAAATTTGTTTAAAGGATTAAACATATGTAATTATTAAGACCAAATAGTTAATTTATTTATTTTTAAATCACTCCTTGAATTTTTTAATATATCTTTTATTTAAAAAAATAATCATTTTACACATTCATCAAAACTACAAGTGATTCATATTAATATAATTCTTTCAAATACTTTCTTCTTTCAATTTTGGGGATATCTTTTATCTATGGATTCTTTTTAATATATATATATATATATATATATTAGTTTAAAAAAATGTGATTTGACTTTTTTAAAACTCTTCTAAGATTATCTCTATACATTTTGCGAGTTTTATCTTGTAATTGTTATTCCACGCATCAAGTACCACTTATATATATTTCTCAATCAAAGGCATTGTTTTGCTTATAATTTTATTTTTAAAGGTGTTTGTGTTGAGTATATGCATTGCTTTCCAATTGAATCAACAAAACCAAGAACTATTGTATAAGTGTATAATTAACAATGTTCTGAAAACTGGACCGGTCATTGAATTGATGAAGGAAGAGGGTCATGGGTCAGTGGTCCAACTAGAATCAAATTGTAATCGAACTTAATTTTAATTAAATAATATTTTAAGTTTTTTTAAATTTATATATTATATATGTAATGTTATATACTAATATATTATATATATATATAATAGTTATTACTTAAATAAACAAATAAATTAAAATAAAAAATAACTAAATTATTAATAAATACTAACATACTTAAAATTAAAAATTAAAACATCATTAAATAATTTCATTACAAAATATAAACATCTACTAATTATTTTTTTGAAATTACATGAGACAAAAGAAAAATTTTGTAAAAAATAAATTGACTTATAGAAAAAAAAAGTGAAAAACGACTCATTAGTAAATCTCTGTATTCAATTGAAAATTTTGTATTCATCAAAGCAATGACGCTTGTATAAAAAATAGTTTCTTTATGTAGTTGTCACCAAAGCAATGATATCTTATATCACATGGCCCACTCCCTTAGCTTTAGCTCCTTGTAGACCATCGCATTTCAAATTGCAACCACTTCTTCTACATGCCACCCCCTTCTAGCATGTCTTATATTCAGTTCCAACAGCTTAAAGTTCCAACTACCATCAACAACGAAGAAGAAAAGGAGCCAGAGCAGCCATCAACCATGAAGAAGAAAGAACGAGCCTGAGAGCCACTAGCAATGAAGAAAAAAAGGACCTAGAGCTTGAGACCATAAACGACGAAGAAAAAAGAGCCACAGACAATGGCAAAGCATAAACCAGAGCCATCGGCAAAAACGTTTAGTAGAATCAGTCTTTCTTCTTCTTATTCTTTTCCAACTTGAGAGAACTGATGACCTGACCAATTCACCGATTTTTTACCCATTTGACTGTGAGACTGATTTTTTGTTCCCCCGAGTTTAAGGGGTTAGTTGGACCGGTCAGGTGTTCGGTTCCTGGTTAAATAAGTCGGGCTAATCCGATTTCAGAACACTGATAATTAATTAATTAGAAGCCTTAAGTGGGTCTCATTGGTAGTATATGTCAACATATTTATTAACAATTTATATAAATTTAGAATATATTAACCTTTATATTATAGCAAACTAAATAAATAATTATTAGTTATCTTAACTAAAAGAAAACTAAATATTAACATTTGAATTAGGGTTATGTTAATTATGAGAGAAAGTTTAGCATTTTATAATATATTTTAGAAGCATAAAAGACTTATGCCCTAATTAGGAGGCCTGACCCTGATCCTTCTAATAAGAAATAATATGAGAAACTCTTATATTAAGATGTTGAAAAATATATAACTTCCTAATTAAAACGTGACACTTCCAATATAAGTTAACATTTATAATAAAGTTTTATTGTAAATATAGTCTTAAATGATGATTTATACCTGATCAAAAAATAATGAATTTTTTTTTAAATTTAAGTATTTACATAAATTTATAATATTTTTTAAATTCATGTAAATATTTTAAATTTTTAAGTACTTTTAGTCCATGCTTTAAATACAAATCTTTTCTATTGATTAGATATAATTTATAAATATAGTACTTTCTCCCTCGTAAATAATAATCTTATTATAATAGTTAAAAAGAGAAAATTACATCAATCTTCTTATATTTATATTATATTACACTTATATTTCTTCAATTTTAAAAACATACACAAACCTCTTTTATGCTTTAAAAAAACTTTTATTAAATATAATAGTTAAAAAAGATAATAAAATACCCAAAAAAATATGTAATAAGTGGTAAAACATCTTTTACACTTTAAGCATAACCTACTACTAAATTCAATAGATAACAGAAATGAAAAAAACAGCATTAAAATAGAGGTCAAGTTTTGGTTAAAGGAGAATAATAATTCATAGTAAAATTTTCTAAATGTCTCCAAGTGATATGTAACAAGTGATAATTTTTTTGTTATTTATTTTATGTGACATATTTAATTTAATTTTTTAATATATACATTTTTAGTTATTTATAATTACAACCTAAACTAAATTGTTCTTTTAGTTGCTAAAATAATATAGCTGTTTTATATTATTTTCTTTTCTTATTTGTTCAAAATTTATAAAATGTTTTTTAAAATTGATTGATGAAAGCTTAATAACATTAACAAATATTTTTATATAAAATATCTCAAATAATGCTATTAGTTAAAGAACCTAAAAAAATAACATATAGCATTTTTGATGGATGAATAATATTAGATTTGAACTCTGGTAACATTTGTATTCTTTGATTAATAAGCGATATAGATAATATATAAAGTATCACCAAACATAAATTTTAATTCTATGTTATAGTTAATAATGTAAAAAGAAATGTTCATTTTAGGAAATTATATTTTAATTTTTAATAACTAATATTTAATATTTATACGTATAAGACTTTTGTTATAACATAAAAAAAAATGGTACATTTGCGACATATTTTTTGGGACATTTAAGATATTTTATTATATTTTTTTAGTTATTAAATTTATTAATAATTTATTTTTAAAATATAAGAAAAATTTATATAAGTTTTTAAAATAAAAAAGAGACAATTGTAATTTTTTCTAGTTAAAATTATGATATTTTAATTATAAGTAAATTTATATTTATAAAATTATTTATGTAAAATAAAAAAATAAAACTGTATGAAAATTAAAATTACTTTTTTATTGAACAACAAATAATGGTTAGCATTGTTTATAACATTTTTATTAGTGTGTTAAATAGAATTTTAATAAAAATATTTAAATGATATAAAAATAAAAAATGAGAAATTAAAAAAAAAACTTTAATACGACTATTTAAAGTGACGTGGCTTACTTTCTACTTTAATTTTTGTTTTGGTAAGTTGATTGTTTGGGTTTTTAACAACCCGAATGCCCGATCCAGATTTGGTCGGTAGTTGAAATTTCTTGTGATTCCGCCGCCTAAAATCTGTGAACGTTTCACCGTCCTTTAACTTGTATAACCCTTGCCTCTGGAGCTGTTGCTCTTCGTTGCACAAATTGCAGACAATCAGTGTCAGGTCGTTTTTGTTCCTACACAGATATGCCACAACCCAAAGGTGTTCTTTTGCTTCACACGGCTTTTTATATCTCTAAATCTGTTTACTTTTCCTAATAATAATAATGGTGTGGGTTTATTGTGTCACAGAACTTCCGGGGTTTTACTATGACGCAGAGAAGAACAGGTATTTCCCCATCAAAGGCCCCATACCCGGTTCTACTCGTTCTTCTGCTGCTAAGCCCGGTACTCAAAAATCACCCCCAAGGTGTACTCAGGTATATATACATGTATAAGCCCTTTCACACACTTCAATTTTATTTTCTCTTATTGGTCTCTTACAATTAGGTGGGAGGGCCGGAGGGGTGTGAGGGTTGGAAGACATCATTGTTAAATAAAAAATTTAGAGGTTAGGGACTAATTGAAACTATAGTGCTTGTTCTTGTGTAAGTTGTGTTATTTGTTTACTTTCTTCTGTTTAGTTCTTGTCTTTATGTGATTACATATCTCTTCTATGCTTACTACATATGCTGATTGTTGAGTCAGTTTTTTTTTTTTTAATATCTTGGTTAATTACTGTCTTTGCATTAGTTCTTTTCATTCTTTGATTTTATAGAGAATAGAGAGATTTTTTATTTCATCATAATATAATCAGACCAATCTACAAGATAAATAAGAGAAGAAATGGAGTAAATGCAATTGCAATTCTGAACCACCAACCACAACTCTAAAGAACCAACTACATATCTGACCAAATACTTAGCTACCAACAATCAACTACTCAGAAGAAATAACAGACTCTAATTTCAACTCTACATCTCTACACTCCCTCTCAAGCTAGACAATATATGTTTATCATTCCCAACTTGGATGACAGATGTTCAAACTGTTCACTGTTGAGAGCTTTAGTGAGGATGTCAGCATTTTGTTGGGATGAAGGATTATAATCCACTTGAATCACCATATGATCAATCTTCTCCTTAATAAAGTGCCGATCAATCTCAATATGCTTTGTCCTATCATGATGAACAGGATTTTTTGCAATACGAATTGCAGCTTGATTGTCACACTTTAGTTTAATAGGACCATTGGATGAAATATTCAATTCTGTAAGAAGTCTTGTTACCCAGATACCTTCACATATTCTGAGAGTAAGAGCTCTGAATTCAGTTTCGGCACTACTTCTTGCCACAACTGATTGCTTTTTGCTTCTCCAAGTGACCAAGTTTCCCATCATATGGGTGCAGTAACCTGAGGTAGATCTTCTGTCAGTTAAGGACCCTGCCCAATCAGCATCAGTATATACATCTATATCTTGATTAACCCATTTTTTAATGAATAATCCTTTCCCAGGTGCTTTCTTGAGGTATCTAAGGATCCTGTACACAGTTTCAAGATATTCACTAGTTGGGTTATTCATGAATTGACTCACTACACTAACGGCAAAACTAATGTCAGGTCTAGTATGACACAAGTAAATTTGCTTACCCACTAGTCTTTGGTACCTTCCTTTGTCAGTTGGTGTGGCTTCTCCTCTTTCATAAAGTTTCTTGGAAGTATCCATAGGAGTGTCAATAGGTTTGCAACCAAGCATTCCTGTTTCTTTTAAAAGATCTAGTGTATACTTCCTTTGAGAAATAGATATACCTGTCCTTGATCTAGCAATTTCCATCCCGATAAAGTATTTTAAAAAACCCAAATCCTTGACCTCAAATTCTTTGGCCAGGACACCTTTCAAGTAGTCCAACTCCTCTGTATCATTTCCAGTCAAAATAATATCATCATTGCAATTTTACCTTCAGAGGATTTCTTAGTGAATAAAGTGTGGTCTGATTGGCCTTGAGTATAACCATGTTTCTTGACAACTATGGTAAATCTTTCAAACCAGGCCCTAGGAGATTGTTTGAGACCATACAGAGATTTCTTTAATTTGCACACAGCATTGCTGTTGCTAGAATTATCAAGACTAGGAGGAATTTTCATGTAAACCTCATCTTCCAGATCACATTCAAGAAAGCATTTTTTATGTCTAGTTGATGAAGTGGCCAATCTAAGTTGGCTGCTAAGGAAATAAAAACTTGGATAGTATTTAGTTTAGCCATTGGAGCAAAGGTCTCTTGGTAGTCTAATCCATAGGTCTGAGTAAAGCTTCTTGCCATAAGTCTCGCCTTATACCTTTCAATACTCCCATCTGCTTTATATTTGATATTAAATATGCATTTATAGCCTACAGCTTGCTTTCCATCAGGAAGATTAGTGATTTCCCAAGTGTAATTCTTTTCTAGAGCTTGAATTTCATCTTGAACTACCTTTCTTCATTCAGGATGTTTCATTGCTTCTTGTATGCAATGAGGAATAGTGACATTATTTAAACTTGAAGTAAAGGCTCGAAAAGAAGATGAGTCTATCATCTGTCACAAAATTAGCAATCGGATATCGGGGATACTGAGTACAAGTTCTGGTACCTTTCCTTTGAGCAATAGGTAAATCAAGATTATCTTAAGAGAAAGTGCTAGAATGAGAGCTATTGTTACCTTGGGTCATAGAATCTGACTCAGGGGCTGGCTCTTGGCAATGATCTTCCTCCCTTAGTGTCTTGTTTTTCCTTGAGTAGGCAGCTTTGAATTTTCCCGTTTCCTCTTCATGAGGCATGTTTGAGTTTGGAAGCACAGTGGTCTCCGAATCCATGGTCATGATCTTAGGTAGATTGGGTATAATAGTCTGAGATTCCTCGCTATTTGGTTTGGTATGAGTGATGGAAGAGGTGGTATGCCAAGGCTGTTACTGAATTGGTGTGTCTTTCTCCCCCTGAATAGCAGTCTTGGGGTAAAACGGTTGATTTTCAAAGGTGACATCCATGGTATTATAATTTTGCATGTGGTTGGAGAATAGCATTTGTATCCTTTTTGGTGAGGTGGGTAGCCAAGAAAGATACTCTTGATGAAAGTTGGATCAAGTTTGCTTCTTTGATGAGGTGGAATGTGAACAAATGATGTACACCCAAAGATTTTCAGAGATAAGGAAGATAATGTATTAGTGTGAGGAAATGCTTGTTTAAGGCTATGATATCACCAAGCTATTATCAGTCTTCCATTTTCGAAAAAACTGATCTTCACTATCTGGTTGTTTCAGATCTCCAGAGAGATACTCATCCTTCCCTTTCCCTGAAATAAACGTGGACACAGATTTGACCCATTGAATATAGTTTTGGCCGTTGAGCTTGTATCCTGTGATAGGAAGAGAAAGATTTTCTGTGACATTATGACCACCGGAAGAAGAAGTAGCATCTGAAACGGTGCTATGAGTAGTGGCCATTTTGTAAATTTTTTTTTAAAGCAGGAATATAAAAGCTGAGATCAAAATCAATCACAACTTTGGGTCACAATCTAGCACAACTTTAAGTGTCACAATCTAGTAAAATGTTATCCTCTTGAGGAACACAGAAATAGGATAATCCTTTGTGAAAGAAAGGAACATCATATTCATGCTTAGGTATTGGTGGATCTAGTGTAAATTTGTTGGCTAGAATGAGCAGCTATCAGCCTAATTGAACCTCTTGCCATCAAGTCCTTAATCACCCGACGTGCCAGAGATCCATTGATCCTCAATCTGTCAGATAGGATTGATGGCGTAATTAGCTTGTATTTTGGAACTTCCGAAAGAACCTTGTCATAGGTTCCCTGATCAAACAAAACCATGTTGTTCACCTTCTCCTTTTGCTTTCCCTTGCTCCATTTCTTCTTCTTTTGCTTTCCTCCTCCAAACTTGGCTGGCTTCGAGGACGGAGGGGGAGCTTTGTCCTTTTTCATTGATCCATAGTGATATTTGGGGACCTTCTCGTGTGAATAACATTTCGGGGGCTCGATGGTTCATCTCTTTCATTGATGATCACTCTAGAATAACTTGGCTATTTCATATGAAAGAAAAATCTGAAACCAACACCGAGAAGAGGACGAACCAGATTTTACCGTCACACACTCAGTTTTCTTTCCTAAGCTCTGATACCATATAGAGAATAGAGAGATTTTTTATTTCATCATAATATAATTAGACCAATCTACAAGATAAATAGGAGAAGAAATGGAGTAAATGCAATTACGATTCTGAACCACCAACTACAACTCTAAACAGCCAACTACATATCTGACCAAATACTTAGCTACCAACAACCAACTACTCAGAAGAAATAACAGATTTTAATTTCAACTCTACATCTCTACAGATTTTATTCTGTTATTATCCATACTATACATTCTGATTGTTGAGTCATATTTGTTACAGGAGAGGAGCTCAGGTGGGAAGTTCAGAAAAAGAACATCTAGGCTGCTTCATGCTAGGGAGTTAAATGGTAATATCATTAATTCCCACAAATGGAAGTGTAACTTCAAGGAGGAATTCCAAAAGATACAAGCATCACAACCTGTGGTATGTTTCTTGAATATTGACCTTCCAATATAATTCCAAATGTTTAACTATTATCTTCACCGCAAATATCAAATTCTAATTTTGCATATATCTAGCAACTAGCAAGTGATAACTATACCAAAGCCTGAAAAAGAAAGTAAGGCATGGAAGGTTGTTGGACTTGTTGATGAAGTTCTTTTCTCAATTTTCAGATCAAATCAACATTTGAATAGGCACTGTTAATGCATAATATTTCCAAAATTAAATTTTGACTATTTTCTATTGCAGGTTTGGAAATACCAGGGAACAGATAGGATAGATATTAGTGCTTTGGAACAAATACACATGGATGTACAGACATTAGAGGGTCAGACTAAAACTGATGTTTTATTGTTAGGCAACATGAATGGCTCGTTGAGGTAACTTCTATATATATATATATATGTATTTTTTTTTCCGTTTTGTACTTATTCTTGTATTTTATAACAAGTTTTAGGACCTTGGATAGAATCTGTAGTTATTGAGTGTGTCTTTCATGAGGTAGAAATAGTCTTGGATCTTATCATTCTGAATTTGTATTGACAATAGATATATATAGAGAAGGAAAAAAAGTAAATAATTCTATGACTACGTAGACTGGGTGGGGCTTTGAGATTCTGGAATGATTTTTTGTTTTGGTAAAAATTATGAAATGAGGATATCTGTCAAGAGTGTGATGGATATTACACAATGATTTACATTTTATGTTCCCCTCTAATGAGAAGAAATCATATAGTGGATCCAATAAGATGGATTTCTATTATTGGATGGCAAACTGCAGCTCATGTTTGGGCCTCATTTTAGGCTTCGTAAAAGAAAGTTACTTTTGCAATAACAATTTGGTAGATTATTGTTAGAATAGACTTTGTTTGGCTTAAATGATAGCAGGATTACTAATTGTATAGGTTATGGGAAAGGACATATAATATACGGAACTCGGTTTTTCCTTCCCTTTTTTTAAATTTCGAAAACCATTTTTACCCAAAGTGATAAATTTTCAGTTTAGTTTTTGAATTTTATTATATTCGATGTATATGTGATGGAGGATAGGACTAGGATGTTAGGTATATTATGGATAATTATGACACGGATATGTATATATAAATTAAGTATTTATGATATAGGTAATAATTAGAGATATTAGGATATTTGAATAAACTAGAACGATTTAGATTTATCATAGCTTAGATTAGTAGTTATCTAATAGATTAGATTTTCTATTTAAGTAATGCTTTGTATTTGGATCACTCAGCCTACTGGATTATTATTGAAATTGAGTTACTGTTCTCCCTCCCTTCTCTCTCCAAATTCTCCCCCTATACTGTCTCTCTCCCTCAAATTATCTCTCTCTAAATTCCCCCCCCATTCTGTCTCTCTCCCTATTTGTCCCTCGTGCATCAATTGGTATTAGAGCTTTCAAAATCAAGCCACACTTCCTTTTGCATTGTGTCTCTGAAATTTTTATTTAATTTTCACCAACTGGCATCTTGTGCAATCCATTTCCAAGCTTTTCGATATCATCACTTATGCCAAAATTTTGTTTTTCTTTCTTCTACTTCCACCAATAACCAGAACCTTTTGTTAAAGGTTTCTGTCCCTTTTCTTTTTCTTTCTTTCTTTTCAAAAAAAAGTGTTAAGTAAAAAAAAGCCAAAAAACAGAAATCGTGAAACAGAAAACAGAGGCGTCACCACCATCCATCTAGCACAGCCCAGCACAGGGACATTCACTGTCGACCACGGCTCCCCAAGGGGCTCGCCAGTATCAGACCTGCCCATCCTCGGTGGGCATCTCCGGATCCGCCATCTTCTCGTTGGACAAACCCTCTTATAGCTGTTTGGGGTTTTCTTCCCTGCTGGATGCTAGATCAGGATGCAGAGGCACCACCACTGGCACTGAAAGCTTCGGACTGTCGCCTTACTATGCCCCATGCTTTGGCAAAACCCCAGGCTCGTGAACTCCCGCAAACCACAAACAGCCCACTTGTTAGAATCCCTAAAATCTCTCCTAGAGTAGTGCTAATGTAGAAATCCTTCCCATTCTGATTAGATTTTGGTTAGCTGTTTATTTTTTTCCTGCTATGGTTTTGATTCTTTAGTTAATTCTTGATTATTTGGGATTTGATCCTCATTAATCCCTGATCCTTAGGGATTTGATGTGCTGAATTCTCTATGTATTCATGTAGTATATGGCCATTATGCCACTGTTATAATTAAGGAAATACAATTATTATTTTCCTCATGGTATTAGAGCCCTCATCCTTGGGCAACTTTGGAATTTTGTGGCCTCCATTGCCTTCTTGTTCATCTATTCTATTCAGGGCCTTCGTTCCCATTACCATTGCCTATCTTTAAAGTTAGAGAGAGATTTTGGAAAACCACGTCCAACTAGACAAGTGATCATGTGTATATATACATAGAGGTGAAGATACAGAGTAATAGAGACATAAAGACTAAAATACCCATGCTAACACATCCTATTTATTCTCAATACTCTCCCTCAAGTTGAAGCATATATGTCAATCATGCCCAACTTGTTACAAATATAATCAAACTGATTCCATTAAGAGCCTTAGTGGAAATATCAGCTAATTGTTCTCCAGTCTTGACATAACTAGTGAAAATTGGTCCTTGCTGAATCTTCTCTCGAATAAATTGACAATAAGCTTCAATATGCTATGTCCTCTCATGAAAGACAGGGTTTGATGCGATATGGATTGTCGCCTGATTATCACACCACAACTTCATAAACACAGAACTTTGGAAACCAATCTCATCCAACAAATGAGACATCCACAGAAGTTCACAAGTTAATTGAGCCATGGCACGATGCTCATAATTTAGCACTCGATTTAGCCACCACATTCTGTTTCTTGCTCTTCCAGGACACAAGATTTCCTCTAATAAAAACAAAATACCCATATGTGGATTGTCTATCCACGGGGGAACGCGCCGAATCAACATTTGAAAAACCTTTAACTTGACAATGTCCATTATCACTGTAAAGGACCCCACGTCTCGGTGCACCTTTTAAATATCGGAGTATATTCTGTATTGCATCCCAGTGAACAGTACGAGGAGAAGACATAAAAATATATTTACTGCAAATGAGATATCTGGACGAGTTACAGTAAAGTAATTAAGCTTCCCACCATCCTGTTGAAAATGAGAGAGAAAATATTCTTCTTATTGATCATTGAAACAACTAGAATATACAAACATAAATAAGAGAGGAAACGCAATTAGATTGACCAATCTCCTAAACTTAAGGGATCCTAAATAAATAGGAAACTAACTAAATAAGGAACAACCATAAATCATGGAGATTTGATTGCAAACAATTCTCAACACGATATTTGGTAATTAATCTAAATAAGAAAACAAAACAAATATTTACAAGAATCACAGATTATACAATCTGAAATTCCACACTTCTCCTCAAGCTGGGCAATATATGTTTATCATTCCTAGCTTGGAAAGAAGGACATCAAATTGATCACAATTGAGAGATTTGGTGAGAATATTGGCAATCTAAAAGTTTGAAGGGGTGTAATCCACTTGGACAATTTCTTGATCAATCTTTTCTTTGATGAAGTGCCGATCAATCTCAATGTGCTTAGTTCTATGATGAACTGGATTCTTTGCAATGCGGATGGTAGCTTGATTGTCACATTTCTTTTTTATTGGACCAGTAGGAGAAATTTTCAATTCTTCCAAGAGTCTTCTGAGCCACATTCCTTCACATATTCCTTGTGCCATTGGTCTGAATTCTACTTAAACACTGCTTCTAGCAACAACTGATTGCTTTTTACTTCTCCAAGTAACCAGGTTTCCCCATACATAGGAACTACAGCCTGAGGTAGATATGTGAAAAATTGAGAGAAAATGTATTCTCCTCATTAATTTGAAACAGCAGGTATGTACAAGCATAAATAGGAGAGGTGATGCAGGAGCATCTCCTTTGCATTTTCTGGTTCCGGTATTATTATTATGTCTTTCTGTTATGTTTTATTTCATTTCTTTAAGTTCTCTTTTAAGAGTCCTATTAGTCTTTGTTTGGTTGCTGTTAGTTTGGCTCGTGAATATCACAAGTGACCAACCATGTTCTTTGGCTGTTCCCAATATAGTGTATTCGGGAGTGTAAGATAGTTTCAGTTTTTGAAAAAAATATTGAAGTATTTCAGAGAATATTCTTAGTGAAGAACCCTAGTTCTTCAAACCTTCGTATTGTTTACTTGAGTTATTTTGTGACTTGTTTGTCTGTTTCCCCCTACATCCCCATTAAGTGGTATCAGAGCTAAAAGATGGCTAGTCGTAATAGGGGTTAGGGGGAGAGGAAATCTGGAACGACAAGTAGAGATGGCCAAAGTGAGGAGATCAATCAAGGATCTGACAAGGGCTGTCCAAAACTTGTAACTTCAAGGACGGGCAGAGGTAAGGATGGAACTTCCCGATAGAACCCATTCTCCAATGGGTGTGCAAGGCGATTTTGAGGGTCACAAATATGGTTCAGGGGATGAAGTGTTGACCCAAGGAATAGGCAACCCCTTTCATGATGCATAATCAGCGAATCGGGTAACTCAAGATAGGTTGGAGGAGTGTTTGGTACGCGCCCTTGACCTGAACGGAGGGGAATCAAAATTGAAGTGGCTGATTTCACAGGAAGAATGCATACAGAAGATTACCTGGACTAGGAGACAAGTCTGGAAAACTATTTTGAGTGGGAACTGATGAACGACGAGAGGAAGGTTTTGTTTGTTAAATTGAAGTTGAAGTCCACTGCCCTACAATGGTGGAAATGGGTAGAAGAACAATGCTCCAGTGAAGGTAAATCGAAGATAAGCACTTGGGAGCACATGAAAGCTAAGCTTCAAAAACAATTTCTGTCAGCTGATTACATGATGGACTTGTATGAAAAGTTTCATCGCTTGAAGCAACATAACAGGTTAGTTGGAGAATATAATTTAGACTTTGACAATTTATCAATTCGGGTGGGGCTAAATGAAACACCTGAGCAGTCAACATCGAGATATTTGTCTGGATTAGACAACAACATTAAAGAAGGGATGGGAGTTGCACAACCATTCAACATAGTGGATGCTCGACAGCTGGCTTTGAGGGTTGAGAAACGAACTTTGAAGCTGAATATGAGGAAATCCACATATAATGCCTCAGGAGGAATGGCACACAACACAAGAAGGATTACTAATTCAACGGATAGAGGTTATAAAGGCAGTACTGGGCAAATAGATAAAGGAAAAGGCATTGCAAAAGATTTTTCTAAGGGAGGAGCAGCCAAATTAGATAATCGTTTCCAAATTCGCAGTTTCACTTACGGGGAAAGGGGACACATTTCTCGTTTCTGTTCCCAATGTAAAGTGAACTTGGTTAAGGGTAATATGGATGAAGAAGGGGAACAAGAGCCCATTTATGATGATTATCCAAGAGAAGAAGAAGTAATTAATGTGTACACCCAGTGAAGGGAGAATTCCTAGTAGTTAGAAGGGTTATAACTAAAGCAAACTAGAAGATTGGAGGGGACACAGCATTTTCAAAACTCAAGTTTGTTGCAAAGGGAAAGTTTATCCTAATAATCGACGGGGGTAGCATGGAAAATATCATTTCAAAGGAGGCAGTGGAAAAGTTGGTTTTAACAATAGAAAAACATCCACAACCATATAAAGTCAGTTGGTTAAAGAAGGGGAATGAACTGCTTATAACGGCAAGGTGTTTGGTCAGTTTCAATCTAGGAGATAAGTTGGAAGACGAAGTCTTATGTGACGTGGTTCCCATGGATGTGGGACACATTTTATTGGGCAGGCCTTGGTTATTTGACAAGGATGTGGAACATCATGGAACTCAACACTTACTCATTTCAGAAAGAGAACAAAAAATACACTCTACACTTGAGCAAAGGTGAGGAAGTGTGATGCCAGACTCAACAGAAAGATAGCAGTATAGTCAATGTCATTTTTGCTAGTAAATTCACAAAAGAAAATGAAGAAGAAGAAATCGTTTACTTGCTAGTTGGAAAGGTGATTGGCGAGGAGAAACATGTGAGAAGAGACAAGGAAGATCATCCCATGGAAATTCGAGAATTACTGGAAGAATTTAAAGAGCTATTGGGGGATCAATTATTTGCGTGATTACCTCCTAACAGAAGCATACAACATGCCATTGATTTGGCCCCGAGTGCAACATTACTTAATTTACCAGCGTATTGAATGCCACCATTACATAAAAAAGTGGTTCAAAAGCAAGTGGAAGAACTCATAGTCAAGGGCTTAGTTCGCGAGAGTAAAAGCCCTTGCGCTTGCCCAGCACTTATTGTTCCAAAGAAAGATGGCACGTGGAGAATGTGCGTTGATAGCCGTGCTATCAATAAACTCACTATCAAGTACCAATTCCTAATTCCAAGATTAGAAGAAAAGCTGGATCAATTGGCAGGTGCTAAGATGTTTTCAAAGATAGATCTCAGGAGTGGGTATCACCAAATAAGGTTGAGAAAAGGTGATGATTGGAAAACAGGTTTCAAAACTCCTCATGGGTTGTATGAATGGATGGTAATGCCATTTGGCCTTTCCAACGCGCCTAGCACTTTCATGAGAGTAATGACTGAGGTACTCATACCATTTTTACAATCTTGTGTGGTTGTTTATTTCGATGATATATTGATTTACAACAAGTCAGAGGGAGAACATTTGGATCATATCAGAAGGGTGCTAGAGGCATTGCAAAGAGAGAAGTTGTATGTGAACTTGAAGAAATGTGCTTTTTGGTGCAGTGAAGTGATTTTCTTGGGATTTATAGTCTCGGCTAAAGGATTGAAGCCTGATCCTGAGAAAATTAAAGCTATAATGGAGTGGCCGACACCCCAAACAATTAGAGAAATAAGAAGTTTTCAGGGTTTGGCATCATTCTATAGATGACTTATAAAAAATTTTAGTGCCATCATGGGCCCTATTACAATCTGTTTGAAGGGTGGTCAATTTAAGCAGATAGTTTTTGCACAAAAAGCTTTTGAAGCAATTAAAGTTTGTATGACCCAAGCTCCAGTATTAATCCTACTAGATTTTGAAAAAATATTCGTGGTGAAATGTGATGGATCCCATGTGGGCGTTGGAGTTGTCTTGAGCATAGAACGTAGACCAGTGGAATTCTTCAGTTAGAAATTATCTGATGCTAAACTACGTTATTTAATGTTTGATTTAGAATTCTATGCGCTGGTAAGGGCCATCCAACACTGGCAACACTATCTGGCATATAGGGAATTTGTGGTCTCTTCGGATCATCAAGCTTTAAGGCATTTGAACTCGTGGAAGAAGCTAAGTAATCAACATGCCAAATGGAACTCCTTTTTAAAAGAGTTTCACTTCTCATTAAAATTTAAAATAGGATAAACCAACTTAGTAGCGGATGCTCTGAGTAGACATTCTTTGATTGTTACCAGAATGAGTGCTCAAATCACGGGTTTTGAGAGTTTAAAGGACCAATATGAATAGGATACAGATTTTCAGCAGTTAGTCTGAGAGTTGCAAGGTTAGAATGTTACTTCTAGTTTGCCTTTCAGATTACATGAAGGTTATTTGTTTAAGGGGAATTATTTATGCATCCCAAGGGGTTCACTTAGAGAGCAAATTTTGAGCGAACTCCATGGGGGAGTTTTGGGAGGCCATTTCGGTAGGGATAAAACTCTAGCTATGGTCACGGATAGATATTTATTGGCCCGGAATGTCTAGAGATGTAGAGAAGTGGGTGAAGAGGTGCTCCATTTGTCAAATCAGCAAGGGAACATCACAGAGCACAGGGTTATATACACCTTTGCCTGAACCAACAACACCTTGGATTCATTTAAGTATTGATTTTGTATTGGGTCTTCCAAAAACAGCCAGGGGATATGATTCCATTTATGTTGTAGTAGATAGATTCTCGAAGATGGCACATTTCATACCATGTTATAAGGCTATAGATGCTTCACATGTGGCTGAAATATTCTTTCGAGTAGTAGTCAGATTACATGGTATTCCTTCCTCTATTGTTTTAGACCGAGATGTAAAATTTCTTGGGCATTTTGGAGGTCTCTGGAAGAAATTGGGTACACAATTCAAGTATTCTTCTACCTGCCACTCCTAAATAAACGGACAAATAGAAGTGGTTAATAGGAGTTTGGGAAATTTGTTGATGTGTTTAGTAGGTGAGCATGTGAAAACTTGGGACTCACTCATACCACAAGTAGAATTTCCTTACACTAATTCATTGGATAGAACCATCAAATGAACTCCATTCGAAGTTGCTTATGGTATTAAACCCCAGACCATTGTTGATTTGTGCTAAGGAGAGGCTCTAGCAGAACATGTCCAATGAATACATAAAGAAGTCAGCCAAGCCTTGAAGACCAGTAATTCCACGTATGCTGTTGGTGCAAATCAACACCGCAGAGTGCAAGAATTTGAAGTGGGAGATCTAGTTCTGGTGCATCTACGAAAAGATCGTTTTCTCAAAGGAACTTATCACAAATTTAAGGCTAGAAAGTTCGGGCCATGTAGAGTGACCAAAAGGAATAGTTCTAACCCTTACATCATTGATTTACCCTCTTAATTCCAGATTAGTCCTATCTTTAATATTGCAGATCTTTATCCTTTCAAAGGACCTGAAGGAGAACTAATAGTTAAAGCACAAGCTAGTGATGTCTTTCCTGCTCTGATGGAAGTAATGGAGGATGTGCTAGATGTGAAGGAAGTAATGTTGCGAAGAGGAATACCATATCGAAGATTTTTAGTGAAATGGTTGGGCAAGTCAGCCACTGAGCACTTGGATTGCTGAAGAAGAGCTAAAGATTATTGGCCCAGAAATTTATGAAGAAACTCAGTGTGTTTTCAATACAGATGGTGGTGCATCTTCAAGTGGGGGAGGTTGATGCAGGATTATCTCCCTTGCGTTTTCTTGTTCCAGTATTATTATCATGTCTTTTTGTTATGTTTTATTTCATGTCGTTTTAAGTGTACTGTTGCCGTTAGTCTTTGTTTGGTTGCTATTAGTTTGGCTCGTGAGTATCACGTGACCAACCATGTTCTGATATAGTGTATTCGGGAGTGTAAGGTAGTTTCAGTTTTTGAAAAAAATATTGAAGTATTTCAGAGAATACTCTCAGTGAAGAACCCTAGTTCTTCAAACCTTTGTGTCGTTGCCTTTACTTGAGTTATTCTATGACTTGTTTGTCTGTTTCTCCCTACATCGCCATTAAGAGGGAATTCAAATAACTTGACCACTCTCCTAAAAATAAGGGATCCTAATTAAATAGAAACAACTAAATAAGGAAGGAACCAGAAATCATGGAGATTTGATTACAAATCAATCTCAAACATGATTGCTGGCACAACTGACTAAGGGAATAGAGTAAGGAAACATAATAACTATTGACAAGATTCACAGTTAATACAACTGGAATTCCACACTCTCCCTCAAGCTGGGTGATATATGTTTGTCATTCTCAGCTTGGAAAGGTCAAATTGATCATGATTGAGAGCTTTGGTGAGAATGTCGGCAATCTGTTGGATTGACAAAGTGTAGTCCACTTGGATAATTCCCGAATCAATCTTCTCTTTAATGAAGTGCTGATCAATCTTAATGTGCTTAGTTCTGTCACGGTGAGCTAGATTCTTTGCAATGCGGATGGCAGCTTGGTTATCGCATTTCAATTTTATTAGTGTTAAAAGAAAAAGAAGAAAAAGATACCCTTCATTATTTACATATAGAAGATTAAGACTTATTAAGTTGTAGATGACAATATTGTCAAAAGTTAGTATGTTTTCTTTTAATCAATTTGAGCATCTGTTACATTAGGACATTAAATATTCTATTCTGATTTTCAATTTTGCTGTCCTATTAATCTAAGTCATAATCCTTACCAATTTACCACAGTAATATTATTGGTACTTTTGATAGTCCTGCAAATTTGTTGGATCACCCTTGTTGCAATTGTACCTCTAAAAAATGTTAATCCTTGGAATGATTTTTAAGAACTTTGTATAATTTTGATACTATATATTAGTTATTGCCTTTGAAGTATGGTGCTTGCAGTTTTTCTGAGGTTGGAAAAGTTGGGCACTATGTTGATGGTGGGGTAAAATGGATGCCAGATTGTGTGAGGCATTATGTTAAAGGGAAAATAGACGAGCATGATGAAGTGCCTGGGCTGGTTTTTAGACGTAATGGAGCTTCGCGGCTAATGCCCTCCTGCATATCTTGTATAAGATTGTGTTCGAAGCGCTCCTCTCATGCTGTTGATGATGGTCCTAATATTGGGCGTGCATTGTATCCTTCTATTTTTTCATCAGTCTTTTGTTTCATTGCTCCATCCGCACTATAATATTTTTGTTTTCTCTATGTGATTTGTATATTTTGTGCAGTAGAGTTCATTGGTGATGTTTCTGTATAATCTTCATCATCAATTGTGGAACATCCAGTACTACATATTTCGAATATAGTTGATGCTGAAGTGGAAAATCTTAACATGAAAATAAAGATTTACTACTTTGGGGTCTGCGACATCAGGTGGATCAATTTATACTATCAGCCTTGTTGAACCGTTAGATCTCGGTTCAGGTGTACTGAATACTTGGAGCAGACTAGGGGAAGTTGCTTCCTTTAAGTGTACGCTTTGGACAGCAGAATATGATTATAATAGACACCGAGCTGTAATTGGCAAGTTCTATATTGCTCTGCCTTCACCCCTCTCTTGCTTTCTCTTTTTCTCATACACTTGCACTATGCATGTGCTCATACCCATGCAAATTTAATGTCTCATATTTTCTCTTATTAGCACTTCCCCGTACAGATATTTCAATGCAATTGAGTCTTAGTAGACAACTAATTATGGGCCAGCACAGGCATAGCTCAACCATTTTGCTAATACTTAATCATGATTTGTGGTTATTGAAAAACAATGATTGGTTCAATTTAATGCTCAGACTAAATCATTTGGCATCTTTCACCCCATTCTTCTAGAATTTTAATCTCAAGTCAGTAAAACCATTCACTGTTTCAGTTTCATCATATAAGATTTTGCTTAATGGAATGATATATTGTAGCCTGTATTCATATGGTTGCAAATCAACAAATGGTCTATTTTACTTCCATCTTTGGTCTGGCTTTTGCTTTCCACTTATTTGGGGGTGAAAATTATAAAATATGGGCTCTAGTAAATTATTTACTTTCTAAAAGTAATTGGTAGTTGATCTAGCGAGTGGTGAATATGACAACTGTGATATACCTTATTACCATTGGAATTGCCTGAACGAAACTTTGTCTTTACAAGATGCTACTTTTTATTGATTGATTTTAATTTTCTGAAGAATTTCATTTGTGTAATTCATCTTTCACAGGTACAAATATGGGAGCTGCTTTGGTGGATTTGGAAACTGGGATGACGTCATGGTTTTTACGTTGTAAAAGTGATGTTTTTGCACAACAGATTGTTAATTCAGTAAGTAATTTCTAATGAAAAACTCCTCTTATGTGTCAATTTAAATTATTTGTTTCTTTAATCACATACATAATTACCTAAAGAAAAACTGACATTTAAATCAAATTTTTATGAAAATTGATTTGAATTATTAGATTCACGAATATGAACTAAAATGCACTAACTAAACTGATTTAAGTGTACACCATGGTAGGTGTTTGTACCATTAATCATTTGCAACTTGTGGTTATTTACATGAAAAATGGAGAAGTTTTTGGTTATTGTTTATTTTGAAAAAATCATAACAAGGTTCAGAGGGAAATAATGTACTGGGTGTTAGGAAAAAAAAAAGGACTCCATTTTTAGCGATTAGATAATGTATTTACACAAAGGAGGATGAGCTGTAGGAGAATTTTCTTTAGAGACTCATGATAGACTTAAAAAAGGGACGAGGCTTCTTGGTTTGTGCTTTTGGGGATTTAATTATAGGTTGGGAATATGGAGATAAGCTTTCAAATCTAGGGACTTCAGGTTGATTGGTAGTATTTATTTTGATAAAAAAATTTAAATTTTGTTTATCATATACCTAAGAGTCAGCCTTCTTGATGTCTTGGGTCAATATTACATTTCTTCTGTATCCTCTGCTATGCTTCAAGGAAAGGAGTGTAGGCTGTTAAGAGAGGATATTTTTTAAATACAAGTGTAAGATATACTTCAACATTGAGGTGAATTCATGTTAATAGGTAAAAACGGATGGGACTGAAGGTATTACTAGAAGTTGCGGTTGCTTCATTTGAGGACAAGAAGAGGGAGAATTACCTGCTGTGATCTGAACCTGTTACAGAGATACTTCCAAGTTAGAGGAGTGGCAGATTAAGTTGTTTATGTTCTAGTATCAAAGAGAATCAAATGGAGACAAATTGATTATGCATGTGTGAAAATCTTTAAAAATTGGCCTACAGTTGTTATATGTGAAGCTTTGAATTCCATTTTACTATTAGGGTTTAAAAATGTAATGTGTAGGGTTTGAAGATTGAATTCAGGCTTAGTTAAGTGGATAATTAGAAGGCAAAAGGTGGCCTACTGTTACGTGCCCCTTTTTCTAGGATACTTTGAGGGATCCTTTGTAAGGTAATTCGAGATGAAAGCTAATTGATTTATTCATGAAGGGAAAATCCCTTTATATAGCCTCAAGGCTTACAATCAGAAAAGGAAATAAACATGATAATAAAGTGCAATAACAAAACATAATTCTTAGGGATATAATTACTCTAAATGCTTTCTGACTCTTATTCTTTTTCTAAACAGTAGCCACTTTGACCAGATTTCCTATTATAATTGTTGAAATATTGTGATCCCTTAATTAAGGTTGTAATAATGGTGACTGGAATCCCTTGATTAAGGGATAATTAATTTTGTAATTAGGCACAATTAATTCTGTAATTAGGAGTTGATTTCTTTCCTTTTTTACATAAGGCACCTTGTGTATATATTAAGGGTGTGATTCCCTTGTAATGAATCAATGAAATACAGAGCCATTTCAATTTCTTCTCTGTTTTTCTTTTTCCACATGGTATCAGAGCCCTCATCACTGGGCAATTCCAATTTTTAAACGTTGGCCTTCATTGCCAACTTCCTTATTTTCTGGAACCTTAAGTTTTGGGAGGGTAGCCACCGGAATCATACTTCCGGTACCCTCAGAAGCTGACGACGAGCTCTCGGTTTGAACGCCGTCGCCACTAGCCGTCACACGCACCCCCACGCGCTGTCACCACTTCCTGCTTCGTCACCCACGCTCCGGTGTGTGAGAGCTCCGTTAAGCCGCCGTTCGGTCCAGACGCCGTCGATTACCTATTTCCGGCCCACCCATACTTAGCACTCTCTATCAAACCTCCTTTGCGTTCATTGCAACTTTAAACTGGTACTATTGGTCCTGTTTCAGAATTTTTGTTTCAGTCCTTTGATCCGTTTTTCTGGTATATTTTGCTGCCTTCATTAAAAATATATCTATATATATATATATATATTTTTTTTTTGTGATTGTTAATTACTCACAATGTCTGAAGTTGCGGACACTGCCTCTCATACCACCATGGTTCATTCTGAAAGTGGAAAACCTCAAACTCCTGGAGAACTTCAGTTCATCCAGGTAGCATATCATCTGAATGGAAAAAATTATATCAAGTGGTCTCAGTTGGTCCAAACCTTCCTAAAGGGAAAAGGTAAACTCAGTCACCTTCTAGGAACAGGACCACAGGTGACCGATCCCTCATTTGCTACATGGGATGAAGAAGACTCAATGATCGTGCTTGGTTATGAAATTCCATGGCACTAGATATTAGTGATACGTGTATGTTCTTACCCACTGCCAAGGATATTTGGGAATCCGTTAAACAAACCTACTCCAAAGTTCAAGATGCTGCTCAAGTCTATGAATTGAAAGTT
>JASKGM010033982.1:0-24658 GCA_034509205.1 Ceratonia siliqua
GTTTCTTTAAACGTGATGGTAATTTGGGCTATTGATGCCCTGAATTAGCTTCAAAGTTTAATGTTAATTTTTGTGGTGCTATTCCCCAAGATCTGATTCTGTGGGATTTATTCTGAGGTCTTAGCATGATATGGTTTTGAGTTAAAGCCCATTCTCCTGGTTGGATCCCCTCTGCATGCTTTTTTAGAGAAGGGCAAATTGGTGTAGTATTTCAGTTAATTTTGTTTGGAATGATGCCATTTGGGTTTACGGGTAATCAGCATTCAGGTCAGGCTAGAATACTGATGATCATCCTTTGTCTTTTTTTTCATGTGACAAAAAAAAGGGGAGGAGGGAGTGAGCTTAGGGCTTGGTATTTTCTGAAAGGGTCCAAGGCCCAAAAGTGTTCAAAAATAATAAAAGGTACAAAATAGATTATTTCTACAAGGCTTCAAAGGCCCAACTATATATCTTAAACAAATTTAAAAAGAAGGCCCAACAATCTCTACTTAATTTTGAAGGTGTCATTTTGATCAAACGGGAGTTTAATTATTTTATTTTGGGGTCCCTCAATACTTTCTAAAAATGAGGTTCCAATACTTTCAAGACTCGAGATTGGATCCCTATATTTTTAAAATTTTCATTTTAGCCCTAAACCTTTGAGAAATTTAAGTTTTGACCTGATACTTTTGAAAATTCATAATTGATCCCTAATATTTTTTAAAGATTCATAATTGACCCCTAATACTTTTAAAAATTCATAATTGACCCCAATACCTTTCATAATTCAAGTTTGGACCCCACTATTTCTAAAAATACTATTTTTACCCACAGACTTCACAAATTTCAAATTTCGCTGTTCCAAGGCTTTTAAAAGGTTGTTGAAATCCTTTTAAACATTATGTGGGGAATTACTCTCCCATTTTGTTAAGCTTTATGTGAAAATTTATTTTCCCATAATGTCTTTATTTTCTCAAACATTATGTAGGGAATTAATCTCTCATTTTGTTAGACCTTATGTGAAAATTCATTTTTCTATATTATCTTAATCTTTCCTAAACAAATTTTAATCAAATTAATTCGAACTACGTGGACCTTGATCCCGTATGGGTACATAGGCACTTACACAGTAAGACAGATCCAGTTTTTCCACTTCTTTATTTTCTTTAAAAATTGAAATAATAAAAGGGGTATTTCAAACACTAATAAATTTAAGCACAAACAATTGAGGGTAATTATCCTTAGGGATGGACGTTGTGGGGGTGTCTAACACCTTCCCTATATGTAATTAGACTCCCGAACCTACCCTCTGATTCCAAGTGCCAGTTTTTGGTTTTTAAAAGGATTCCAATTATCTTTATAATTAATTGGTGGCGACTCTAATTTTTGTCTCTATATATTCTTCCTTTTTTGTCGCCTTAAGGTCATGACTGTGCAATTTTTCCCATCCATTATGTTGTGACAGTTTGACGACTCCACTAGGGATGTTAGAGAGTCTAGCCCTTAATAAATTATTTGTGCTTTATAAAATAAATGTTCGACACCCCTTATTTTTTTTATTATTTCTTTATATAATTGCTTCAGCCTACTATATTTATATGCTTTAGCAATTAGTTATTTGCTCTATGTGTGGTTGTTTACTGCTTTCCATAAAAGTCATGAACTGTGGGAACCATAGGATAGATGACGATAATTGTTATGTCTGTATACACCCTAGGGAAGACGACAAGTTAACTGCTCTATTCTGCTGGTTTTGGTCTCTTTTTCTGGGTAGGTATTAGGATTAAAATTCATGTGCTCTCTACACACATAGCGCGCCATACACCAATCCCTTGCACACACTTGGACCCTATACGCAGGTCTATAAAAGCCCCAGGTTAGAATTGGAGGTCACGTACTGATACCTGGAGGCTCTGTCCACATATGTAATGCAGATAGAAAATTGAGATTCTCACTATTAGTGGGAACAGTCTGTTCTAATGGCCATTCTGTTAAGATCATAAACCTACCTTGAAACGGGTGCACCATTAATTGACCTAGGAAGCCACCTAATAATTAGGACCACGACCATTCAAGATAGAATCAACTGTTGCCTTAAGTCAACCTACGTAGGACAATATTGATCACTACTATTACATACTTTTTTCTATAATTTGCTAAATTACCGCATTATGAATTTACATTCCAATATCATTATTGTAGGGGATTCACTGTCAAAATTTTCAAACGCTAAAAAATTTAAGAATTGGCATTAGAGATGGAAGCAAACACTAGTTAGTCCAAGAGGAAGTCCAGCATAGTGGTACAGTCTACTGATCTGAGTAAGTTGAAGATCCTAGAATCCAGGCTGCCTCGAATGTTCAGAGATTCATTAATACTGAGATATGATCCTGAAATTACTGTATGTACAAGTTCAGGGCCCGGCCATAATATCACTTCAAAAATTTTGGGACACTTCTCTTAGATACTTTACACTCCTGGAGGCTCACCTTACCCCTACAATAGAAGAATATGGGGCTATGATTGGTCAATTAGTATTGAAAGAGACCAAGATTTTCAACTATCCGGGACATAATGCTTCTAACAAGGCAATTGTAGATGTGCTAAACAAGAATGCTTTTGAGACCTAAGCCAAGATCATCAAAAAAGGGAAAACAGAAGGATTGTCGCAAGAATACTTAGAGAAGTATCTAAAGGAAATGGCCAATAACAGACCGTGGCCCTTGTTTACTGAAGTCTTGGCACTAGCTATATATGGCCTAGTTTTATTTCCATCAGTGACTAATTTGGTGGATCGTGACTCTATCGGCATATATTATGTCATAAAACACTATGGTGTCAATCCAGTGCTAGTCCTCTTGGCTAAAACATTTCTCACCCTTGAGTTCGTCCATAAAAATCAAGGGGGCAAGATCAAATGCTGCTTACCTATGTTATACCTGTGGGCAACAATGCACTTATTTGGAAAGCAACTGATGGCCAGAATGCCTAAATTAGGACCATTTGCTTTATTTCATGAACTCAAGATAGAAAACTGGAATATGACAGAGTGGCCCAGCTTATGTAGCAACATCAAAAGGAGGGATATACTTTAGAAGTTCTTGTGGTGGAACAAGGATGAAGTAGTCTACAGTTGCGAAAAATTCATCTTTGTTCCCTTAATGGGCAGCCGAGGGTGTGTTTCCTATTCGCCGGTGGTGGGATTTAAGCAATTAGCCTATCTTCAGAGGATACCATCTGCGAAGATCATGGATGGATTTTGCTTTTATTCAAGGGGATAACAAGGACTTGATAATTAAGATTAAGCAGGCTTAGGATGAAAGGTTAATTCTAGGCCGACCAGATCTCAGAAAGAGGTTAATAGGGGCTACCGAAGAATATTATGAATGGATGAATAAAAAAATAAAAGATCCTTCTGGCTCAACCACAATCAGCTGCTAATTTTAGTGAAGACAGAAGGGCCTAAGCCAGAATAAAAATCTTAGAAACGCATTTGACCATAGTGGAAAAAGAGAAGACCGAATTGGTGCAAAGAAACAAGGGACTAGAACAAAAGATAAGAGAGCTTGAACGGTTATTGCAAATGGTCCAATTAGATCGAGATGTGAAGCTTCAACAAGAAAGAGACCTCAGACTGCAAAACCTTGAAAGGTCTAGGGATACTATAAAGCATTGGAAGAATAATGCACATAGGTGGGAGAAGAAGTTGAAAATTTCTGATGATTTATTGAAACAAGAATGCTCAACCAATACAGCACTTAAACGAATACTAGCAGAGGCAAGAGAAGAGATTGGGCATTTAAACAACATGAATCACATCGTCCTCAACATGCTCGAACCACCATCAGCTGGGGTAATGAATGAATTGAACCAACAGGAACACTTAGCTACCGATTAGAGGAAGTATTACCATTACCTTTACGACATGGCCATGTAGTTGTTAGCTGTCTGTGAGAATACTCAAAGGGAGATACAGAATAGGTTACCCGACTTTATCTAAGTTTCCAGCGAGCGACGACCTCCACTATACCATCATCTTCCATGGATTTACTAGCATTCTTAGATTTGTGTAAAGAGCTTATTGTACTCTTGGACAAATATGTATGAGATTGTTATTATGAATGAAAGTGATGATATTCTGGGACAATGTCTATATGGAAATTTCTCTTTAGAATATTGTCAACTATGCTTTGTTTGTAGGGTATTGTACTCTCAAGTGAAACATGGGCCTTACATCAATGATCTCCTAATTTACGTTATTCGATAGGGTGAGCCTTATGAGTGGATACATGCACTCCCATGAGTCATTGCCAACCAGGTTTAGTTTGTGAGGTATTATACCTTCAATAAAAATGTGGGAATACATTTTGTTCCTTGGTGCACCATTAAGTAGATTGATTAGTGGCCATGCGATTTCTTAAACTAGCAATACTTATGTGATGAATTGCCAAATCTCCATAAGATATCGCTAACTATATTTTATTTTGTTGGGTATTGTACCCCCAATGAGAAAATAGAAAGGAATAAAATCTCTAATACTAAGTCAAAAAAATGTGTGTGTAATAATAATAATAAAATAATAATAAAAATGGTTATTTTAAAATAAACTAATAATTTATTTATCAATAGAGAGAAAGAAAAGAGTGAAAAGATTAACAATACCACATCATTGCACCGTCAAGAAGGGGTCAGACTAAGCATTCTCACACCACCTAAAGAATCATCACAAGATCATACGCCATGGCCTTAGAACAATCTCACATCGAGAATATATAGAGATTAGAGAATAGGATGGATCAGATCCAAGATCAATTGGTGAAACTCACGGAGCTCATGGCTAATAATGTAAGGAGCACGATGCAACCACCTCACGAGGTGTTTCATTTTGGCTAAAACTTTAGAGTACCTATGATGGCTAATGTGGTGCCTACACTACCACCAATGGGTGTTAGTCCTCCCGGTGAAGAAGGAAATGCGGTGAATGGACCACCCGAGGGATACAATTATGTCTAAACACCACTCATGCCACCTACAAGGACAGATGAGTCGGTACAAGAAAAGGGGGTCCTAGACTAGGTCCTCGCATTAGAAGAGAAGTTGAGAATGATGCAGAGACAAGGCTCATTAGGGGTGATCAATGAAAAAGAATTAAGGTTGACTTCCCCGGTGAATATCCCTAAAGATTTCAAAGTCCCTGAATTCGTGAAGTACAATGGAACCACTAACCCCCAGTTCCACCTGAGGTCTTACTGCACGAAAATGGCTGTAGCCGGCGTTGATGAGAAATTGCTAATGAATTTCTTCCAAAAGAGTCTTGTTGGGGTAGCATTCCAGTAATACATACTATTAGACCATTCAAGGATTAATCGATGGGAAGATTTGGCCTATGCCTTCTTGAGGCATTATCGCTTCAATTTGGACACAGCACTAACCAGGGAACAACTGTAGGTTATGCAGAAGAAGGACAAAGAAACCTTTAAAGAGTACGTTCAAAGATGGCGGGCACTGACAGTTGAGGTGTAACCACCAATGACAAGTACGGAAACTTGCTCTTACTTCCTAGGAACATTGGGAGCCCCGTACATCGAATTAGTGGTAAGAAATGCTTTTAATGACTTCTCTAATCTCATAAGGGCGGGGGAGCAAATTGAAGTGTTGGTCAAGGCCAGTAAGATATCAACAGGAGGAAATAAAGCCTCAAGGATAGGCCAAAAAAAGAATTTCCAGCAAAAGAAGAAAGAACTAGAGGTGGGATATATGCAAGCACAGCAGAACTATAATCATTCCAACCCCAAGCCCTATTACCAGAACAGGAATACTGGTTTTCAAGTTAACAACAATCCAAATTCCCAAAGCAATGGCCAAACCACAGCACCACAACAAGGTGCAATCCAAAATAACAACCAATGATAGAATAGACAATTCAGAGAAAGAGATCCATTCCTGGATCTTTAAATGTCAAATACTGAGCTATCTAAGCAGTTGTACGATGGACGCCTTCTGAGTTGAGTACCCTATAATCCAGTACAGCCTCCTTATCCGGCATGGTATAACCTTAGTGAGAAGTGCATATACTATTACGACGCTATTGGACATAGCATCGAGACTTGCCTAGGCTTCCGAACACAAGTAGCAAGGCTATATAAACATAGGGCAATTAAACTCAACCAAGGTGGTCCGAACATCAATGTTAATCCTTTGCCCGATCATAATGGAAGTGGTCAAGTCAATGCCATACTAGAAGAAAGGATAGATAGGAAGGGCTTGAGAAGCATCGTTATACCTTGGGAGACCATTTTTTGAGGGCTGATCGCAGCTGAGTATAAAATTAAAGGAAGTATAGCCAACGTGAAAGAAGAAGAATGTGACAACAAACGAGCAAGATGCGAATACCACCCACAAGCTGAGGGGCATGATATAAAGCAATACAAGGCATTTGAAAAAGATATGCAGAGGTTGATAATCTTAGGAATTATCCAATGCAAAGGAAAGACCCATCATGCTGAAGTCAATGTGACGGAGAAGGGAAATTTCCTTCCTAAACCTATGACCTTTAATGTAAGGCTAGAATCATCAACGAGTCTCGTGCCAATGCCCACTCTAGTAATTGGCATCCTTAAACCTTTCCCCTGTGAAAGTAATAAGGCGGTGCCATGGGTCTACGCACCGACTATTACTTTGCATAATCATAAGGAAGTAGCCGAGCCACGAATAGAAGAAGTGGAGGAAATAGACGATAACGTCGATGATATGGCTATCGGGAATGTCACTCGGAGTGGAAGAGTGTACGCTCCTAAAAATATAGAGCAACAAAAGAAGAGGAAAGGAAAAGCCATAGAAGTTACCGATGATGAAAATTTGACTCAAGAGGAGCATTTTTTAAAGATCATGAAACAAAGTGAATATGACATTGTCGAGCAACTAGGAAAGACTAATGCCAAAATCTCACTGCTATGATTGATCGTAAGCTCTGAAGTGCATAGAAATGCCCTTTAAAAGATATTAAATTGACCATCACGCTGGAAAAGTTTGAAAATATAGTGAATTGCGTGAAGATATCTAACATGATCACTTTTTCAGAGGATGACATGTGCATCTCAGGCCAAAATCACAACAGGGCTTTGCACATAACTGTGAGATGCGAAGGATACTAGTGGACAATGGGTTTGCTCTGAATATACTCCTATACTCTACCTTAATGCAATTGCTAGTTAGCCAGCAAGAAATGAAGAATAGTGACCTCGTTGTTAGAGCATTTGATGGCTCTTGGAGGGAAGTCAAAGGAATTATTACCCTGAAACTAAAAATTGGCCCCAACATCTTTAAAAAGGTATGCCAAGTTATGGGTATAGAGCAATCTTACACAATGCTATTAGGCAGACCATGGATACACGCTGCACAGGCCATACCCTTAACCTGGTACCAAAGGGTGAAGTTCATAAATCAGGGTAGAGTCATCACTATTAAGAGTAACGAAGAAATGATAATATCCAAGCCAGTGTCAATTTCGTATGTTGAAGCTACAGAACAATCCTTAGAGAATGATTTCCAAACATTGGAAATGGTCGACAAAGAGCTTGAAAAGGGAAATGCCTCAAAACCCCAAAACTAGCCAGAGCAACTCTTGATCAAAAGCAGATACCAACCCGGTAAAGGGATAGGCACCAGGTTGCAAGGAACTATGTCTTTTGCGGAGGCAATTGAGAATGTAGAGAGATAAGGGTTAGGCTATAAGCCCAAGAATAGGATGAAGGCCAGCAAGGGTTTTCCTCATCTTCAGGAAACATTCCCAGCATCAGCACAGATTATTTTTCGTGATCCAGCCATCAATACCCTAGAGGAAGAAGAAGTGCAAACTAATCGCGTCAGCTTAGGGCAGGATGGTTCGCCACTTAACAATTAGGAGGTTAAGTTAATCCTACATGTGTGCATTTACCAGTAATGTTTTAATTTTTAGCTTAAGCTCAATTTAGCTAAAGTCCAAGGCCACTTTGAATTATCTAAATGAGTGGACCATGTTTTATCCAATGAATGAAATACAAGTTCTTTTGTCATAAATTTTGGTTTATCTCCACTATTCTCCCTCTCATTTAAATATTCTTATTCAACTTTGTTTTTCTCTTTCTATCCAGGGAAGTTGTTCTATCATAATTTTCACATCATTCTGAGGTTCTTTTACATCCTACATTTGATTCTCACGTTAAGATGGATATGGATAATTGTAATCTTGAGGAACCAGACCATGAAATAATAGAAATGTTCGCAAAAATAATCGAGTCTTCTGAAAAAGGATTAAAACCCCATAATGAGGAAATAGAAAAGATAAATTTGGGGACCGAAGAAGACAAGGAAGAGCTTAAAATTGTAAATAATCCAGAACAAGAGGAAATGATAGCCTTTCTCCGAGAAGTTGGTGATGAATTTGCTTGGTCCTATTAGGATATGCTGAGGCTTGACCCCCAGATTGCATCACATAAAATTCCTCTGTACTCGGATTATACTCCTACTAAGCAAAAACTGAGAAGGATGAATCCAGAATTGTCATTAAAAATAAAAGATGAAGTGATGAAACAGATAGAAGTTGGTTTTGTCGAAGTTTCCCAATACCCGAAATGGGTAGCCAACATAGTTCCGCTCCCTAAGAAAGATAGAAAGGTGAGGATGTGTGTAGATTACCAAAAGTTGAATGAAGCCAGTCTAAAGGATGACTTTCCCTTACCCTACATTGATGTACTAGTGGATAACACAGTGTCAAACCACGTATATTCCTTCATGGATGGATATTCTGGTTATAATCAAATACCTATGACTGAGGATGAGAAGGAAAAAACTACTTTTGTCACGCAGTGGGGTACATTTAGCTATCGGGTGATGCCATTTGGACTCAAAAATGCTAGGGCAACTTATCAGAAGGCAATGGTAGCCTTGTTCCATGATTTGATGCATAAAGAGATCGAAGTGTACGTGGATGATATTGTGGCAAAGTATGGTGAAAAAGAAAGCCATGTACCAGTTTTAAGGAAGTTATTTGAAAGACTACGAAAGTACAAACTTTGGTTAAACCTTAATAAATGCACATTTAGGGCGTCCTCAGGGAAATTGTTAGGTTTCATCGTAAGTCAAAAAGGGATTGAAATATATCCTGACAAAATCAGAGCCATACAATATATGTCTCGTCTCGTACGGAAAAAGAAGTAAGAAGCTTCCTCGAAAGGCTCAACTATATTGCTAAGTTCGTCGCAAACCTAACTCGGACTTGTGAGCCAATGTTTAAGTTGTTGAGAAAACACAATCACGGTGAATGGGATGAGAATTGCCAGGTAGAATTTGAAAAAGTAAAGTCTTATCTACAAAATGTTTAAGTTTTAAGTTGGTTTTGGCCACACAGGGTAGACCTTTATTATTATATCTCTTGGTTTTGCCTACTGCCATGGGAGCAATGCTTGCACAACATGAAGAAGCAATTAGGAGAGAAAGAGTAATCTACTACCTAAGCAAAAAGTTCAATGAATGCGAGAGTCGATACTCCTCGATTGAGAAAACCTGCTGTGCTCTAGCTTGGACTGCCAAATGACTTCATCAGTATATGGCCTATTATACTGTTTTACTCATTTCTAGGATGGATCCTATAAAATATGTATTTAAGAGGACACATTTGTCAGGCATAGTAAACAAGTGGCAGGCAATTCTGTCAGGATATGACATTAAATACGTTACTCTGAAGGCCATCAAAGGAAGTGCAATCGCAAACCAATTGGCTGAAAATCTGATAAACAAACACCAATCGGTGGACTTTGATTTTCCTGATGAAGATATATTAGAAATAGAAGAGGTTGAATTAGAAGAAAGCTTAAAAATGTACTTTGATAGGGCTGTGAATATCAATGGAAATGGTTTAGGAGCTGTCATTATTTCTCCTGAAGGAGTTCAATTCCCAGTCGCCATAAAATTGGACTTCGACTATACCAACAATGCCGCAGAATATGAAGCTTGTATTAATGGACTGCAAGAAGCAATAGCAATGAGCATCAAGAAACTCGAAGTCTATGAGGACTCAGCCTTAATCATCTACCAAGTGAAAGGTGAATGGTATACTCGAGACCCAAAGTTGATACCATACCAGAAGTACTTATTGTCACTGACTGAAGAGTTTGAAGAAATTTCTTTCTCACACTTGAATAGAGACAAAAGTTAATTTGCTGATGCACTCGCAACTCTAGTAGTCATGGCCAAATTGAACCAAGAAAGCAGGGTTTTACCCGTTGATATGGAATCTAGAGATAAACTAGCATATTGTCTAAACGTCGAGCAAAGTGATGAATTACCATGGTATGAAGACATTAAGAGGTATATCCTGTCCCGACAATACCCGGATGGCATAGAAGAAAATGACAAGAAAACATTAGGCGTTTGTTAATGGGTTTCTTTTTAAGTGGATCAGTATTGTACAAAAGAGGGTATGATGGAACTTTAATTCACTGTGTTGATAACAAAGAAGCACGGTCAATCATGACTGAGGTACATGAGGGCATATGTGCAAGCCAAGCCAATGAACACATGATGTCTTGCCAAATCCTTAGATATGGCTATTACTGCTTAACAATGGAGAATGATTGCATTAGTTACTACCGAAAATGCCATAAATGTCATATTTACACTGATCATATCAATGCTTCACCCTTCCCACTGCATAACATGACTACACCATGGCCATTTTCAATGTGGGGTTTGGATGTGATTGGGCCTATCAATCTGAAAGCCTTTAACGGTCATCGTTTCATACTTGTTGCTATCGACTACTTTACAAAGTGGGTAGAAGCAGTCTCATACTCCAGTATTACACAAAGAGTGTTTGCTAAATTCTTAAGGCTTAATATCATCTTTCGATATGGATTGCCAACGCGAATAATCACTGATAATGCAACAAATCTTAATGAGTCAGAAGTCCAAAAATTGTGTGGACAATCCAAAATTAAACACCACAATTTGGCACTGTACAAGCCCCAGATGAATGGAGCAATTGAAGTAGCAAACAAAAATATCAAAAGGATACTGGGAAAGATGGTGGTGACCTATAAAGATTGGCACGAGATGCTCCCGTATGCACTTTATGCGTATCACACATATGTGAGGTCGTCGACTGGGGTAACTCCATATTCCTTGGTTTATGGCATGGAAGCAGTGACGCTCATCGAGGTGGAAATCCCTTCTCTCAAGGCATTCATGGAAGCACAGTTAGAAGACGCTGAATGGGTCAAAGTGCGCTATGAACAGTTGAATATGATAAAGGAAAAATGCCTCGCCGCTATCTGCCATGGCCAACTTTACCAAAAAAGAATGGCGCAAGATGCTAGAGGAGGATGCTAAAGGAAAGTAGGCACCGGTGTATGACGGGCCTTATATTGTCAAGTAAGCATTTACTGGTGGAGCATTGATTCTCATTGACATGAACGGACAAGAACTGGCAAGGCCAGTAAATTCAGATGCAGTGAAACACTATTAAGCGTAAAAAAAAAATCTGTCAAGTTGAAAACCCAAAAGGGCGACTTAGACAAAAAACTGGGCAATTACCTAGAAATGCCGTGTTCAAAAAGAAACAAGAAAAGATCAAAGAAGAATTGAAGTTAAAGAACAGAAAGAATTCTAAGGCTTCATCGATAGTAGTGGTCTGTTTTTCTGAAGAATGATACAATATACATGTTCATAGTAATGTAAGAATCATTGTTGAAGGATACAAAAGATTTCAAACTGGGGTAAATTTTTATTTTCATTCATTTTACTGGCTCCTCCTTTACAATATTCCGAGGTTATATTTGACTGTATACTTGAATATGAACCTTAATTGTTTCATACTTGTATTCTATCATCTGTGTAGGGACTCTGCGGTCCCTATTACTTTTAAATATCTATTTCAATAAATGAAGTTTATTCATTCAATAAATTTCAGTTTATAGTTCATTCTATGGATAAAACTTGAGTGGAATATTAGAAAGGCTAAATTGAAATATTGCTCCAAAATACGTTACTGCAAGGTCAGCGGGCGTTATGATCATGGAGGCAATCATACCAATGCTAAATTGACAAAGTATTTGAAATCCAAGGCTATTTAGAGTTAAGAAGTATGATAATCAGCCATCATGATAATAGCGAGGAACATCAAATCACCTAGTGATTTGATGTCATACTCGAAGACAAGAGGTTGGTAGGGGAAGAACGCTTAGACCGACCATTTTCTTTAAAGAGGTACATAACCTTTCAAAAGGAAATAAAGAAGGTATGTGAAAGGACAAGTAAATAAAATAAATACAAAAAGTTTTGGCATTGAGGTTAAAGTTACATCCCATGCCTTGTTCAAAAATCATCATGCATTAAAGTTGCATCACATGCTTTGTTTGAAAATCCTAGCAGTGTGAGGTTCACCCTTGGTCTTTGTGTTTTAAAAAAAAAAAAGATCACATCATTTTCAGAAAATCCTTGCATTGAGGTTTTACCCCTTTGCCTTATTCCATTCTTAGAGATAGCATTTCGTCTCCTTATCTCTTTACTAAATTCACTGTGTACTTCAATATTTCTATACTAGGTTTCAAAAATATTTAGTACGACGAATTATTCCTTATTAAATTTCAAAATTCACTGCGTACGTCAATATTTTCGTACCAGTTTTCAAAATTATTTAGTACGATGAGTTATTCTATACCAAATACCCAATTCTCTCGTACTAGTTTTGAGGTTTTTTAGTGTGATTAGATAGTCCATGCTAAATGCCTACATTCTCAAAATTTATTGTGTACGCCCAATTCTCTCGTACCAGTTTCGAGTTTTTAGTATGATGAAAATATCCCATGCTAAACTCTCAAATTTTGCTGCGTACGACGAGTTATTTCATACCAGTTGTCAGTTATTTAGTATGACGATTTATTCCGTCCTAAATTTCCAAAATTTGCTGTGTACACCAAATTCTCTCGTACCGGTTTTCAGGTTATTTAGTGTGATGGAATACTCCATGCTAAATGCCTAAATTCTCAAAATTTACTATGTACGCTAATCCTTTCATACCAGTTTCAGATTTTTTCGTATGACGAATTATTCCATGTGAAAACAAAAATTTCAAAGTTTTACTGTCAGTTATTTAGTACGACGAATTATTCCGTACTAAATTTCAAATTTTTTGCTTTGTACCTCAATTCTCTGGTACCAATTTCCTAGGTTATTTAGTATGATGGAAATATTCCATACTGAATTACTAACTTCCTGATTCACAATTCTCCATGGCCTCAACCGAGGTTTCCTTCATCATTTTCATGTGCTCTTGGACAAAATCTGTGTTTTGTCTTTACTTGTTCTTTATAGGAAAATCCAAAAAAATCGCTAATCATTTGTCTTTCCCATCAAGAATCAAGTAAAGAGGGGCAACTGTAAACACTAGATTTTGTCCAGGCACAACAATAAAAAGGGTATTAACAAAAAAATATTAATAATAAAAAATATTAATAAAAAATAAAAAAATGATAAGTATTAATAATAAAAATTGAAAAAATAATAATAAAAAATAATAAGAGGAAAAGTGAAAAAATTGTTGTTAATTAAAACGAAAAAAAAAAGCAAAAACAAAAGGCCAATGAACAAGAAAGAGAGAAGCCGGCCCAGTCCACACTTCAAGCCCAAACCGGACTGGCCCAACCCCTCGCTCAGTAATCCACCAGCCCACTTAGTTAACCCAAACCCGGATACCCCAATACCCATGACCCAGTTCCCTATTAAAATCAATTCCCCTTCACCTCCGTCAATCACCCATCCCCCTCTTTGCCAATTCTTTCACTCTCATACAACCCACGCTCCTCTTCTCCCCCAAATCTTGCTACAATATCCCTTTCCTTCTGCTCCTCTGACCCTGCCCCATAACCCAGTATCCCCTATCCCTTGACTCCCTAAATCCCCAAATACCTGCAACCCTTTTCTGCTTCCCCATTGCTAGTTGCATGATTGATTCTGATCCCTCTTGTCTCTGCTCGCGGGATTTTTGCTGAAGGCACGTGATTTTGATCCCCTTTGGTTATAAAAGCAAAGAAAACAGATCGAAAGGGGGGAGGAATCAAAGAGGAGACTGAGAGGGAGTTTCTGGTTGTATAAAAGGGAAATTCTAAATTAAGGGGAATCGGAGAAGAGATCGAAAAGGGGGAGAGAACGAAATCGCAGAGGTGAAATTGGTGAATCCAAGATTGTACAGGAGATCGAGGACGAAGAAAAATGAATTTCTCTGAACCTCATCGAAGAAATCTTATTGCTTTGAAACATTCTAACAGGTAGGAAGTTCCCATGTTAGTTACCAGTATACCAGTCTAGGTTTGAATGCTGTTTCTGAATAAGTGAATTTTCTTTCGATCTCTTTGAGTTGGTGTTCTGGGTTTCATGTATTTGTTTCTGATATATTGGTGTCCGTATTTTAGATTTAATCTTTGGTTTGATTATGGTTTCAAAGTTATTCAATGATCCCGTGTATGTGGTATGTGTGCTCAACATTTTTGATACGTTCCTTAATATAGGTGAAGCAATTGGAATTTATCATTTTTGTAAATTAGTTCCTGTTTCTGCAAACTATGATAATGTTCTTGTCCGTGCTCCTATGAAATTGACCGTGGGAGTTTATCAAATGAGAAGAAATCTCTATCCCTCGCGCCTTTTGCTAAGTTTAGCATGATGGTTTTCTGGTTAAAAGGATTTAGTTTTTTTGTTTCTTTAAATGTGATGGTAATTTGGGCTATTGATGCCCTGAATTAGCTTTAAAGTTTAATGTTAATTTTTGTGGTGCTGTTTCCCAAGATCTGATTTTGTGGGATTTATTCTGAGGTCTTAGCATGATATGGTTTTGAGTTAAAGCCCATTCTCCTAGTTAGATCCCCTCTGCGTCCTTTTTTAGAGAAAGGCAAATTGGTACAGTATTTTAGTTAATTTTGTTTGGAATGATGCCATTTAGGTTTACAGGTAATCAGCATTCAGGTCAGGCTAGAATACTGATAAGCATCCTTTGTCTTTGTTTTCATGTGAAGAAAAATGGGGAGGAGGGAGTGAGCCTAGGGCTTGGTATTTTCTGAAAGGGTCCAAGGCCCAAAAGTGTTCAAAAATAATCAAAGGTCCAAAATGGATTATTTCTGCAAGGCTTCAAGGGCCCAACTATATATCTTAAACAAATTTAAAAAGAAGGCCCAACAATCTCTACTTAATTTTGAAAGTGTCATTTTGATCAAAGGGGAGTTTAATTATTTTATTTTGGGGTCCCTCAATACTTTCTAAAAATGAGGTTCCAATACTTTCAAGACTCTAGGTTGGATCCCTATATTTTTAAAATTTTCATTTTAGCTCCAAAACTTTGAGAAATTCAAGTTTTGGCCCGATACTTTTGAAAATTCATAATTGACCCCCAATATTTTTTGAAGATTCATAATTAACCCCTAATACTTTTAAAAATTCATAATTGATCCCAATACCATTCATAATTCAAGTTTGGACCCCAATATTTCTAAAAATACTATTTTTACCCACAGACTTCACAAATTTCAAATTTCGCTGTTCCAAGGCTTTTAAAAGGTTGTTGAAATCCTTTTAAACATTATGTGGGAAATTACTCTCCCATTTTGTTAAGCTTTATGTGAAAATTTATTTTCCCATAATGTCTTTATTTTCTCAAATATTATGTAGAGAATTAATCTCTCATTTTGTTAGACTTATGTGGAAATTCATTTTCCCATATTATCTTAATATTTCCTAAACAAATTTTAATATAATTAATTCGAATTACGTGGACCTTGATCCCTTGAGGGTATGTAGGCACTTACATAGTAAGACAGATCCAATTTTCTCACTTTTTTATTTTCTTTAAAAATTGAAATAATAAAAGGAGTATTTCAAACACTAATAAATTTAAGCACAAACAATTTAGTGTAACTATCCTTAGGGATGGACACTGTGGGGTGCCTAACACCTTCCCCACACGTAATTTGACTCTAATTTTTATCTCTGTATATTCTTCCTTTTTTGTCGCCTTAAGATCACGACAGTGTACTTTTTCCCATCCGTCACGTTGTGATAGGCATGCTATAAAAACATAAATTCTTATGACTCTACGAGTTAAAACGCAATTTCAAAAATCATGGTTAAGAGTATTTCAATTAATTATTGAAGGATATTTAGGCAATATATATTTATGAAGTTAAATCAAATAGCCTATAAAAAGCTATTCGTTACTGATTCTTTTTCTTTTTAAATTGTTTTAACTGTAGACATTGATTTTTTTGTTAACCAAAAAATTTATGAGACAGATTGGTTGTTATAGGTCCAAAGTAGGATATACCACAATTAGTGGATACCTATCAATAAGAGACAACTAGTAAAAATCAAGCCCAAAATGCTTTGGTCAACATAGTTTGATTCTATTAATGCTGGTATATTCTCTTCATTGTGGTTGCATAAGCACCAGTAGTAGTTATTCATTGTCATCTTAATTTTTAAGTACACTTTTGATTTATACTCCCTTGAATATTATATGTATTATACGTATTAGAAAGTGGTATATCTTTAAGTCATGGCAGTCACACTTGATTTTAGAATACTATAACAGAAAAATCTTATACCATATAGTGGTAGGCCAGTAATGATGAATTTAAATTTACGGCAAAAATTAACTAAATATGATTTTCTTACATCAATGAGAACCATGGTAAAACATTGTAGCAAAATAAAACATTATATGAAACCCATAAAGTAGGATAATAGAACATCATATGAAATCCATAAAGTAGGATAAGTCCTAGAGAATGAGAGGAACCAATGTAGAAGTGGAAGTTTGTAGGACTACACATTTATCTTGAAAGGGTGATAATCATCAAAATCCATAAAAAATATTTTTAACATTTAAAACTTTGGGAAATAGTATTTTAATTCATTCGAAATCTTAGAAAGAGTTTTATTTGCTACTTAGTTATAGAAAGTGGGATGTAGATTGCAAAATGCTTGAGAATCAGTTTAATAGCTGCTGGCACTTAACAAAATGGTTGCAGAGTTCAACTAACCCATTTTAAAGCTCTCTTTCTCACTAGCTTTGCCCTTTTTTTTCTAGCTACCGAAAGGTTTCCTACTTTTAATAAAAATTGGAGAAACTAATGAGGAAGAAATTGCCAGGTGGAAGGAAGTGTGTAGTTGGAAGTTGAACTTGGAAAGAATGTGTAACAAAGTGTTAAAGGAAAAATGTTCTCCAGTGAGATGAGTTTAGCGTCTGTCTGGATTCACTTAGTAGTTGTAGATCTTTTGGTTTGAAAGGTCATGCATTTCCTCTTTTCTATTACTCGCTTTACTACATGCTCCTCATTGTTTACACCTTTTTCTTAGTTTCTTCAAAAACTATAAGGGAAGACCTTGGTTGTGAATTTTTTTTTTACTAAGTAATGTGTATTTGGATTTAGTTATTTAATAATTATTGTAATTTGAATATTGATTCTATTTAATGTCACTTTCCTATTGGTTATTTTTATTTGGTAACAAATATATATATATATATATATATATATATATATATATTTTAAAAGGTATACGTTAGCGACAGTTTAAATCGTGGCAAATTTAATTGTTAAACATTTAAAGCAAAACACCTTGTTAATTTTTTTTTTCGACTTTTTGCCACGGTTTTCTTGTGTAAGTTGAAAATTCAATGGTCAACACAAACATACAAAAATGTAAACTGTGGTAAAAACATGAAAGGGCAATAGTAATAGGTGGAAGCTTTAGGCAACGGTTTTGTGCTGAAGCATATGAAGGCAACGGCCAAAAGTTGTTACAATAGAAGCATATTGAAAATCGTTGTCTTTTTTCTGCAAATATTGTCACGTGCTTGGTCTTTTCACCACACCCTATGCGGCACTTGCTGGCTCTTTCAACAAACAAGTCTGCCTCTCCTTGGAAAGCTAAGCACAATGCTAGCTAAGCTAGTAAAGATGCTAAGAACTCTGAAAGGCAAAGTAAGAAAGCTAGAATGAGTTTAGAGAACTTGGAGAATGCTTAACTCAAGAAAGCTTTACAAGGCTTGGTTGCTATAAATGAGACGCCAAGAGGGTTTATATAGCCTCCCACCTACTCAATGGACCTACATTACTCTACAAAGAGTATGTACATACTACAATATGCTAGAATACCCTATATAACTCCACATAATTCTAGATAAGTCTTGACCCATCTAGAAAGCTCATGAACTCTTGAGAAGAATCCAAAATGTTCCATGGTTAACCCCTTCATAGAGAAAATTGCAGTGAAGGTGAGGACCATGACATTCTCCCCCACCTATTCTGGTGACGTCCTCATCGTGTCCTTCTTGTATGCTTCGATCAAGTCCTTACTGTTCCATAATGTGAGCTCATGTTCCTAACTAGCTTCACTATTGAGAAGTTTCCTCCATCTCACAAAGTACTCCATATAACTTGGATGGGTACCTCGTCTCAGAATGACACGATGAGCTAGTATTTCTTCCACTTCACGCTCTAGTGTCGTGATGATGGCAGTAGGTGCTCTCCTCGATTTTGCCCTACTTAGCTCCTCCTTATCTTTGTGATAAGGTTTTAGATTGCTTACATGAAAGATAGGATGCATCTCTAAGTAGGAAGGCAATGTCAACTGATAAGCTAGCTTTCCCATAATTTTCTCAATGGGAAATGGCTTCTCATAATGACGTACTAGCCCTTTGTGCACCTTAGCAAACCTTAGGGATAAACAAGGAAAGAGTTTCACCATCACTAAGTCTTCTTCCTCAAAATCCAAGTGTCTCCTCTTGGCGTCAGCCTATTTCTTCATCTTCTTGGTAGCCTTAGCCAAGTATGTCCTTGCCATGTTAGTTTGCTCGTGCCACCCTTTGGAAAACTTGAATGCGATGGGACTTGGGCCTTTGTACCCAATGGCCAAAGTGTGACGAGTCATTGCTTGTTGCCCCATTGCCAACTAGAAAGGACTAGCTCCTGTTTACTTACTCTTTTGCAAGTTGTACGAGAATTGAGTCACATCTAGAAACTTAGCCCAATCATGCTAGTTGGCACTCACATAATGCCTCAACTATAACTCCAACAAGGCATTCACCTTCTCAGTTTACCCATTAGTTTAAGGATGAAAGCTGGTGGAGAAGTTAAGCTTTGACCCCATTGGCTTGAAAAGCTCCATCCAGAACCTCTCTGTGAAGCGAGTATCTCGATCACTCACAATGGATTTTGGAATCCCCCAATACTTCACCACATGTTGAAAAAATAAATAAGCTGCATCCTAGGCATTGAAATTTGTCGACACGGGGATAAACACTCCATACTTGCTAAAGCGATCATCCACCAACATAATGTTCCTGCAACCTTCGGATTGAGGTAAGCATGTGATAAAGTCCATGGAAACACTCTCCCATTGTTTCTCTGGTGTCGGTAAGCATATGATAAAGTCCACCTTGTCATGTTGACACATAAGACAAGTCTTCATATAAAGCTCTACATCATCTCGTATTTGGGGCCAATAATAAGTACACTCCACAAGTGCTAGTGTGCGATGAATGCCTGAATGTCTCTCCTACAAAGAATCATGGCATTCCTTAATTATGGTCTTCCTCAAGCCTTGCCACTTTGGTTCATAAACTCTATCTCCTTTGATGATGAGCATTATATCCTTTAGCCAAAATTGACGAGTCTTCCCATCACTCATAGCTTCTACCAAGCTCTTGGCTTATGGGTCATGCTCAAGTCCCTCCTTTATGCTCTCCACCAAAGGAAAATTAAGTGTCGTGATGGTGGCAAGCTCGACCTTTCTACTCAAAGCATCAGCCACCAAGTTTACTTTTCCTAACTTATACTCCATTGCGAAATCAAACTCAGCCAAGAAAGCTTGCTACCTAGCGTGCTTGGGCGTTATATTCTTTTGGTTGAGGAAGTAACTTGTGGCAACATTATCGATCTTTACAACGAACTTGGACCCCAATAAGTAATGCATCCAAGTTCATAAACAATGAACTACCACAGTCATTCCTTTCTCTTACATAGTGTATCAACACTCCGTGTCATTAAGCTTACAACTTTCGTAAGCAATTGAATGACCTTCTTGCATCAAGACCCTACCAATGGCAAAATTAGAAGCATCGGTGTATACTTCATATGTCTTAGTGTAGTCTGGGAGGGCCAACTCTGGTTCCTCCATCACCGCCGACTTCAAGGCCTCGGACGCTCCTTGATAACTTGCATCCCAATCCCATGCCATATTATTTTTTAACAAGTTGGTAAAAGGGGATGCTATGGAACAGTACCCTCGGATGAATTTTCGATAATAGTTTACAAGGCCAAGAAATGATCTTAACTTGGATACCTTCCTTGGTGGCTCCTAGTTATGGGTGGCTTGTATCTTTGACTTGTCCATCCTTAACTTGCCTCTTCCCACAATGTGCCCTAAGAACATCACCTTTGGCTGAGCGAAGTCGTATTTCTCCTTTTTCACATATAGCTCATTTTCCTTTAATACTTGGAAAACTCGTCGTAGGTCTTGGACATGCTTCTCTAATGTTTTGCTATAGACCACAATGTCATCCAAGAAAGGGTGTAACACTTTGTTCATAAGTGTGCAAAATGTGGTAGGTGCATCAGTTAAGCCAAAAGGCATGACTAAGAACTCAAAGGAACCATATCATGTAACACATGTTGTCTTTGGCACATCTTCCTCTACAACCCTCACTTGATAATAGCCCGATCTCAAATCAAGCTTTGTGAAACACCTTGCATCACCAAGCTGACCAAATAAATCACCTATCAGCGGAATGAGATACTTGTTTTTCACAATAATTTTGTTGAGTGCTATATAGTATATGCACATTCATAGTGAATCATCGTGCTTCTCCTAGAATAACACAGTAGTGCCATATGGTGCCTTCGAGGGTTGGATGTACCCTACATCCACTAAATCCTTGAGTTGCCTTCTTAATTCTTTAAGCTTTGGAGGTACCATGCGGTAAGGAACCATTGCGGGAGGGTTGACACTAGGTTCCTACTTTATCTTATGATCCACTTCCCTTTTTGAAGGGAGTCTCTTTGGCAATTTGGAGGGTATGACATCCTTGAACTCCTCAAGAACATGAGTCACCTCTTTAAGCATGCTACTCGATAAACTCTGGGACTCCCCTTTTAGAACTGCGAGGAAAGTGAGTTGTACCTTCTTAACCCTTTGTAAAGTTACTTGGCTTGGATATTGGTCTCCCTTGACAATGGGACTATGCATGCATTACCCTCCTCCATGATGCACATTGTGTTAGCAAAGGGAATAGGCATGACCTTGATGCTATCCATGAAATCCATGCTAAGTACAATCGGATAATCATCCATTGGTACTACTAAGAAATCAACTCGGCTACACCATTCTTTAAGGCAAATCTTAACACCTTAAGCAACCCCAAAGATAGACTTTGCCTTAAAGTTTACCATTTTTAGCCATCCTTGCTCCTTCTGGTATGGGATACCCAACCTCATAGCTTCTTTCACTTCGAGGAGGTTGTTAGTTACACCGGTGTTGACCAAGTCCCTCACGACTTTGTCTCCCACCTTTGCTTCCACGAATAGTTGCCCCTTCTTCTCATACTTACGCATCTCCACCTTAGCTATGATGGCATCAAGGATTTGCAAGGACCGCATCTTCTTCTCCTCGCATCATTTCTCTTCTTGTTTGCTCTCTTCCATGAGGATAGAAAGCTTGCTCTTCTTCGGACATTCTTGTTCTTTATGTGGCCTTTCAAAAAAGAAGCATTTAATCGGTGGTTTTTCTTTGCCCTTATCCTCTTTGGCTCCCTTACTACTCCACTCCTTCTTCTTACGATGCTTGTCTTTGCCCGAATGGTCGTCTCCCCTACTTTTGTCCTTGCTACCCTTATCTCTGGAAGACTTGGGTTTCTCAAGCTTCTTGAATTTGATTAGTGACTCGGTAATCAAAATAGCGGTGGTAAGGTCTTGGGCACCACATCTTTGGATCTCCATCTTCACCAAATTTTGTAGACCATCCATGAAAGCAAAGAGTGCCTCCTTGTCTGGATAGTTAGGGATCTCCAAAAATACCTTACTAAACTCCTTCACATAGTCTCAAATGCTCCCCTTTTGTGAGAGATGCCTAAGCTTTGCTCTCGCCTCATTTTTTGCATTCTTGGGGTAGAATTATCATTTAAGTTCTTTCTTAAAATCCTCTTAAGTATCGATGGTGCATATGCCCTTCTCAATATCACTCCAATGCCTTCTCCACCATACCATGGCGATATCGGCCAAGTAGAGTGTGACATGATCAATCTTCTTGTTATCCTCCCCTATACGAAGAACTTTGAAGTATTGCTCTATGCTCCATATGAAATTATCAGTCTCCTTTGCGTTCCTTGACCCACTATATGCTTTAGGCTTTGGGATATCCAACTTCGAAGGAGCCATAACCACAAAAATACCTATGCCTTCTCCTTATGCTATGACCTTCTTGTGAATGGCGAATTTGTCCTTTACTTCTCTTAGCTCTATGACAACCCACTCATAGTCTTCCTTAAGAGGGAAAAGCACCTCTTGGAGAGACAAGATCTCAACACGAAGACTTACCTCTAAAACCTTCACTTGGTCTAAACACTTAAGGGCTGCTTCATTCAAGGCACCTTGCATCACGTCTATGAGCTCCTCACATCCATTTTCGAGGCCTTCAATGCGTTGGTCTATTTCCTGGAACTTGTCCATCGCAAGCTTACCTTTGTGATTCAAGCATACATGTTAACCAAGGTTTCTCATGATCTTGACCTCCCCTTCTTTTGCTTCTCCTTCTCAACGATGGTTTCACCACTAGGGCATCCTTACTAGAAAAGCTTCAACCTAAGCTCTGATACCAACTGTCATGTGCTTGGCCTTTTCACCAACGCCCTTGCAGCACTTGCTTGCTCTTCCAACAAACAAGTCAGCCTCTCCTTGGAAAGCTAAGCACAATGCTAGCTAAGCTAATAAAGATGCTAAGAACTTTGAAAGGCAAAGTAAGAAAGCTAGAAAGAGGTATGAGAACTTATAGAATGCTTAACTCAAGAAAGCTTTACAAGGCTTGGTTACTACAAATGAGACCTCAAGGGGGTTTATATAGCCTCTTACCTCCTCAACGGACGGTGGAGATCAATTTGATCCAACGGACTAAGAATGATCATCTAGAATTCTCTACACTACTCTACAAATAGTATGTACATACTACAATATTCTAGAATACTTTATATAACTCCACATGGTTCTAGATAAGTCTTGACCCATGTAGAAGGCTCATGAACTCTTGAGAAGAATCTAGAATGTTTCACGGTCATCCCCTTTATGGAGAAAATTGCAGTCAAGGTTCAGACCGTGACAAAATGCAATGGTTGGCTATTTAACGAAAAAAACCGTTATCATAGACACTTGGTAACGCTAGCAAAGACACCACTTAAATTCATTGCCTCACAGTTGCCTATTGAAGTTGCCTATTTCAATAGGCAACTGTTTTGGCATTTCCAGGAATGAATTTTAGCCGTTCATAAGCATAAAATGTTGTAGAATAATGTTATTTGAATATCATTTTTTTCTATACCTCTTTTATACTTTTACTTTTAATCATTGATATATTATATTATTATCGATATTTATCATCATTATTATTTTATAATATATCAATAGACAATAGTTAAAAGTAGAGATGTAAGAAATTTATAAAAAAATAGTATACAAATAATATTAGTCATTGTAGTGTTGGCATAATGCTGAATTATAAAATAATGAAGAATAATAATTTTGAACAAAAATGTGGAAATAGTAGGAAGAAAATGGATTTGATAACGAATTACTATAACAATTATGTAAATTACACGATAAACTACACGGGTCAAATGGTCTTATTTAGTGAAAGAGAGTAAAGTGCACACAATATATACCGTAATTCAGTGCCCACAAGAAACAAACTACATGATTCTTTTAGTTGTATATACAAAAGTATGTAAATAATGTGTGACGGAATCAAATGAAATACTAAATATAACATGTACTTTTCAAACCTATATAATAATATATACGATTTTAGAGACTTCATCAATATACTAAATTTTTATTTTTATATTACTCCTCCATTTTATCAGTAACTCCTCTCTGAATTATGTTTTTAATTTTAAAAGTTAATGAGATATAACTACTTTAAAAACTTAACCATATCTCTTATTTATAAAGAGTGAATAAAATTTTAAAAATAAATAATAAATAATTATTTTCAATTTTAAAATATGAATTGATTAATGTGCATGTCAAAATACTAATTTACAATTTTAAATTTGAAGGTAAACAATTGAGGCACTTGATTGGTGCATCGCTCCACTTCTAAGTAACAACTTGAAATTCCATTGAAAGACTATTAGAGTATAGAACTTGATAGTTACACTGCTGTTAGTATAAGCTGTCAATGTAACTAATTTACTTAAGGTGAATTCTAAGCTACAGCCCCACTTTGGGGCTGTAGCTTAGACTTTTTTTTTATTGTTTTAATTATTTTTTTTACTTTTTTATATTAATAAATTATTATTTATATCAAATATTTTTTTAAGATTTTTTTAAACGTTTTTATATTTTTAAAAAATATTTTTGTTTATGAATGAATAGTGTCAAAAAAA
>JASKGM010034003.1:0-24656 GCA_034509205.1 Ceratonia siliqua
CCAAACTCCACCTCAAGATAAATTCGAGTCTGAAGAATTTGTTTCAAGTGTCCCTATAATTATAACATGTACACCTACATATTAGTAACCCAAATTTACAACTATGTTCTTAACACCACCACTATAACTAAAATGGGAAAAATATCTAAATGAGAATTTCTTATTTATTTAATAAGAATTTGACACTAGAAGGACTTAAAGTTTACAAGAGCTATTAGAACCAACTTTACAAAGCTAAAAATTTAGAGAATGGAGAGGTCACATTCAAATCAGCCTTAATTTCAAAGTTCACAACCGTGAATGGAAGTCAAAATGAGGAACTTAGCTCCTTGAAATTAATTTGATAGTTCAACCCATAGGAAATATCTTCCTAAAATTTGTGAACTAAGCCAAGAGTTCATATTTTATTAGGAAAAGTACCAAATTAAAGGAAGCCTAAAAACCCACCTAACATAACCAAATGGGACCTTAGAACTAGGAGAAAAATTCACACAACTTGAGGTCAACTTGACTACTTACTAATTTAATATTCACAAAACTGTCACTCATCACAATCTAGATCCAAAATAAAATAATATATATATATATATATATATATATATTTAAAAAAAATTTCAGATTCTTTAATCAAAAGCATAGTGGTTGAACCAAAAGACCCCAAATGTTTTAAGAATACAAACAAAAATTCATGGTTGGGTTATAATAAAAGAAAGAAAGATGAAAGAGTCATGGGTTGTGAAGATATGATATATTAATGATATCATTATGGCAATTGGAATTAGCATGTACAGATAATTGGAAGGAGTTAGAACTTACATCAATATGGAAGGATTGGAATTGGTATTTCTAGATACCAAGGGGCGCCATACACAGTAAGAGAGGGAATGAGAGTTTTCTCTTTTCTTTTCTTTTTATACTTTTGGTATTTAAGGAGAGGAGGGCTATTTTGAAATAATTAAAATTTGTAGGTTTGCTCCTTGGTCCCTAGACTTATTTAAATTTGCAATTGAACCTTCTTCTATTTTATTTGAAACAATTAAGTTGTAAATCTTTTATTTAAAAAGATTGGGCATTACATGAGTGGACGAAGGACAATGGTGGAGGCTCTTCTTGAAACTTGGCGATGGCAAGGGGGAGATGGACGTCACTGGTTACTTTGGTTTTCACCAGCAACGATGGCGTGAGGTGGCCACTTTGTGCGAAAGTCTATGGCTACTAGTATGAAGGACGGTGGCTACCGGTGCGAAGGAAAGAGAGAAAAAAGAAGGAAAAAAAGAAAAAGAAGAAGAAGAAGTAGGAGGAGAAGATGGGGAAGGGATCATGGAAGAGGAGGTGGTTTTATAAGGAAAAACTGAGAGAGCTTATGAAGATAAAGGAGGGGGAGCTAATGACAATGCCTCTCAATTACCCCTTTGTTTTCCTGTTGGCTTGGTCTGCAATTACAACATGCTTCACCAATATCAAAATGGCAACGTTTTGATGCTTCCTTTTTTTTCTTAGAAGATACTTCAAAGCTTTTCTTTCATAGCTCCGGCAAGCACAAAAAAGAATCTTAAAGTAACATACATAATAAAATACTAGGACAAGTATTGGTATATCAAATTCTCCCAAACTTAGATTTTACTAGTCCTCCAGCAAAACAAAAAGAAGAATAATAAAAATTTAAAAACGGCCTAAAAAAATTTGAATCAAAAAAATTGGCATGCCTTAAATTTCGATGTAGCTAATAATTAAATATTTTATACATAATTATATTTAATATCCCAACCCAACAAAGTTCATTATTTATATCAAATTCATATCACACATCCATATTCTAATAATCAAAATATATTCACATTGATTTCCCCCAAACCTAATATCAAAAATCTCAATTCGCTTCAATTCTAATCCTCATGGATTCACTAATTAAAGCACATTGATCCTAAGTTTTGAGCACTCATCAAGCATATGCAAATAGTAGTTATGTAAATAAGAAATAGTAAATATAAATTCGCATATGAATATGGATATAATAAATAACCGTTCAGATATTCACAAAATATATCTCAATCAAATATTAGGTGTATAAAGATACCACATTACCTATATCATATTTTAATTAAACTCTTCAGGTAAGAAATATCAAGCATATGCATATGGATAGGTAAGAATTTGACTTCATGATATTGTAAGAGCATCACTTATGCCACAATTCTTTTCTTTTCAATTTTTGCAATAGCAACTTTCACATCCTTGAAAGAATTTGGAATATCTTATATCTATTTTCTTTTTCTTTTTCTTTATAAATATTTTTTTCTTTCTTTTTTTTTTCTTTTTTGATACTTTGAAGAGACCCAAAATGTAGTTTTGCCCTTGAAATTTTGGCAACAATCTCGTAATATATATTTTTTAAAGCACTAGAAGTCAATTGTGAGATAATATATAAAGGCAAACACTTACCCAAATTTCCTACTTAAGTCATTTAACTAAAATAATGAAAATAAATAACATGACTCTTTAATTAATGCATAACACCCTAACATTTGATGCAAAACCTATAGAGATCATTTGACAACTAGGATAATAATGAAAATTGTTTAGAGAACAGAACGAAACTAACTCACACAATAAAATGCTTATGGCCCAAAGAACTCACAAGGTAGTCTCCCTTATTTAATTCTCAAGTATCAAATTTAAGTTCATCTCATTTTCAACATTAAGTGCTTAGTTAATGGAATATGAACATGCATCAATCCTCACAACAAACTTTGAAAGTGATAAACAAAATAAACACAAAGTGCATAAAAGGCTTAATTACTCCCAAAAAAAAATTTTGAAGCATGAAAAATTTTGCTTATAAAAAATTTTCATTTGCACCTCCAAACTTAAACTAAACAGTGTCCTCAATGTTGGAAAATAAAACATGGTTTAGAAAATTGTTTAGAAGGGAGTAAATATAAAAGAAAATAAAAATGAAAATAAAGATAAAAAAAATACTACCAAATATGAGTGGATTGCCTTTCACCAAGCGCTTTCTTTAACATCTTAGCAAGACGTTACCCTTTATTGTTAAGGAGGGTGCACCTTAATCTTTTTTACTTTAAATGTTGCCTTCACCCTCTCACCAGTGAGAGTAGCTTCAAGCTTATGCTCTACCTTTTCCTGCAATTGAATATTATGAACAAATAAGTTCAAACAATTAATAAAGGAACACTCAGCTGTAGAAGAAGTAGAAAAACTAGGTAGGGAGTCAAACACTTTAAATTGGACAGTTTCTCCCAATACTATTTATAGTTAACTTCCCTGTATGGATATCGATGTTTTTCTTGGTGGTTGTCATGAAATGCCTACCAAGAAGAATTGTATGCACTTTATCCACAAATGGGACTTCTTCCATTTCCAAAAGCACAAAGTCTGCGGGAACAGTAAATGTGTCTAATTGCACCAACAAATCTTCAACTATGCCCTTTAGATATTTAATCAATCTATCAACAAGTTGAAGGGGCATAGTTGTGGCTTAGGCACCCCCAAACCTAGTTGAAAATATATTGAATATGGCATAAGGTTGATACTTGCCCCTAATTCTAGCATAGCTTTAGCTTGCTTCTTGTCACCCATAGTGATGCTGATGTTAAAACCTCCTGGATACTTTAACTTGGGAAGCAAGTTTTGTTGGAACATCGTACTAGCAACTTCTCTTAGATGGTTTGGATAAGGAATTGGGGGTCTATAGGGATTGGCTTCCTTATGGAGAAAAGGAGAAGAAAAAGGATCCTCTTTATTGTTCTTGGACTGCTTAGAAGATTGAGGGTCCTAAACTTGACTTTCCATGGGAACTTTGTTCTCCCTTTGTTCCATATTTAAATTTCCTATATCAAGTGGTAAATCATTAGAACATTAATCATCAAAACCTTTATTTATAATTTTACCACTTCGAAGGACTGTAATAGCCTTCGTCTGCTTGGGTTGGCTTGGTAACTTTCCCTACTGATGACCTTGCAGCTATTCCGTAATTTGCCCAATTTGTATTTCCATTCTCTTTATTGAAGCCTCTAAGGAATTCAACCTTTGCTCATGTTATTCAGGATTCTCTTTTTTAACTTAAATAAAAGCATTCAAGTTTTCTTCCAAGTTTGGTTTCCTAGGTTGATTGGATAGTCTAACTTGGCTTTGGTATTGACTCAATCTAAAGTTTTGAGCATATCCCGTGTTGTTGTTAGTCTTCTAGGAGAAATTAGGATGATTTCTCCACTCAAGATTATATCTATTGGCAATAGGATCAGTCTCCTGCCTTGGTTGATAGGACCTCATCAAATTGACTTGTTCTCGTTCTCTATCTGCTTAAGGATCATAAGACAAAGCAAGTGTTAGCATTATGCCCGAAACTACCACAAACTCCATATACTTCATGATTATGTGTGTGTTTTGGTACTGAGAAGTTTGATTTATTTAGTTAAATCTACAATTTACAGGGCCACCTCATTGTTGGAGCTTAATTCATTCACCCTAACTCTCATTCCTGTAACACTTTTTTGTTGAGAATTAGCACCCAACATCTCATACAGCTCATATGTTTCCTATGCAGTATTTTCTCCCACAGCTCTCCCAACAACATTATCAACTGTGTATTGACATCATAGAGTCAACCCATCATAAAAGAACTTATTTTTGAGCTATAGCAGGAAGTGATGGTAAGGACATTGAATAAGAAGCATTTTAAATATGTCCTATGCTTCATGGAAGGGTTCTCACTTCATTTGGGAGATAGTTGCAATTTTATTTCTCAACACAATAGTCTTTTAGTGAGTGTATAGGTTCCACGTGAATTTATTGTATACTGCTTCCCATGTACTCAAAGAACCAAGTGGAAGGGTCATCAATCAGTTTTTAGCTCTATCTTTCAATGTATAAGCAAAACACTTCATCTTGAGTTAGTCCTCATTAAACCCTTGCAAAGGAAAAGTCTATATTGTTGCATAAAACTCCCTAATGAAATTCAAAGGGTCTTCATTGGGCATTCTGTAGAAGGAAGGAAGCATTGAATAGTGAATATATATTCTTTAGTTAATAATTTGGTGCTGCTAATTCCCTTAATCAGATGCAAGATGTACCAATTCCAATTACTGGCCTTGCATATTCTTTCATTACCCATTGTCTCTCAACTGCTTCCAATATATCAGGCTCCATGCTTACTAGTTTAATGAAGATAAAATTAAGCTACCTAAAAAAATAAAATAAAAACAAAATACTGAAAAACTAAAACTAAAACTAAGATAAAAACAATAAAAATACTAATAGAATTAAAAAGCAATAAACATAGCAAACAAAAATCATAAAAAATATATAAAAATAAAATAAAGAACAAAAATGCTCAAAAACAATAAATTTAGCACCAAAGAAAAAATTAAAAGTTTAAATGCTAATTCCTCAGCAACAATGCCAAAAACTTTATGTGAAAATTTTAAATGCTTGCAATTACATGAATCACAAATAGTTTAATGATAAATTTACACCAAGGTCGATCTTTCAAGGAATTGCAGTAGTTTATATCCTTAATTATTTTCTTTAAAAATGATAAATTTAACAAACAATAAAACTAAATAAAATCCTACTTACTCAAAATAAAATAAACAAAAATAAAAGAAGATAAAATAAATTAAACTAAATAAAATAAAATCCTAAGCACTTTAACCAAATTATCAAAATTACTTCAAATTAATTAAACTCACTAAATTAGAAGAATGCAAAAATAATAAATAAAGTTGAATTAAATCCTATGGAATTAGGTTTAGCGAACTAACTAATCACGTATTGAAATATTAGGTGAATCAGACAAAAATTTATAATTTGAGATTATTGGTTTTGTCCTTTAAGACTAGAAAATCCAGAAGGTCACGGTTAGCTCTCGGTTACAATTAACTCATTAACTTCCTTGGTCTAGATACTTATTTAATTAATTGGATTAAGCACGAGGAAAAAAACACAACCATCTAAATTAAATCATATCAATGAATTTACTTTAAACTATTATTCAAGAGAGCTTAATTAAGTGCAAATGATGTGTCTAACACAAAATTCTCAAATACCAATTTCAAATACAAATAAGAGGTGATCAGTCTATAATTTATAAACAAATTGGATAAAGAAAATCAACAAGAAGTAATCTCAAACTTGCATTAAAAATAATTCACCAAAATATTCAATACAATCCTGGTAGTTAAACTAAACACCCACAATATGTTTAGCCTCTCATGATTAAATCCAAGCCAATGAACAAAAGTGAAATAAGAAGTTAATGTTAGAAACAGATTATACTGGAAAGCAAGTTGTATTCCCAATTTGATGTAAATATATTTTAATATTAATAAATAAAGAGTTTATTTATGTAAACTTTATTTTCTAACTATTAAGATTCCTAGATTCTAATAAACTACGATACATTTATGTAAGGGTTATGATAAAGAAGATATGTATCTTTGAATGAATATAAAATATCATTCACAGTCACTGAATATAGCTGGTCATTCTATTCAATAAAGACTGTAGTGTCCGGATTACCTCCATAGAAAAGAATCTCATTTTTTACTAAGGGAATGATGAATCTCAAATCAGTGAAGTGGTAAATTTCAGGTAATGACACTATTAAATGAAATGAAATTAATTGAGATATCAAGTTCAAGTTGATACCATTACTTTGAATTTGAACTCACTCACATTGCATCCGCTAGTGGTAAAATTGAAATCCTAATGGATTATGGACTCATGTTCATGACCAATGTGTGTCATTATCAAGACTCTGTATGTTGGGATCATAATGGAAGTGAACATCCAAGAACATAAATCCAAGAAATTGAGTTCGTAACATTACATCACTTTTGATGATTTCAGGAACACAAGTGACATATCTAGGCCTAATGAAATAATGAATTAGATGTTCATCATTTCTAGATAATTTTAGAAAAGTTCTAAAAGATTATCTAGTCACTTGTCGGATGAAATCTGATACTGGGGACAAAATTGACATAAGGGATAAAATGGTAATTTTAACTTATGTTAATGGATGGCTACAAGGGTTCACAAACATTAAGTTTGCAAATTGAACTATTCAATTTTCAACATTAACTTCTCGTAATTTTAGGAATGATCAAGAGTGCAATAATGAGTCTTTAGTGAAGTGGCTTCATGATTAATAAACTTGAATTATTTTAATGAGATTAAAATAATCCTAAGTTTATTGGAGCTTGATATTCCTATGTCCAAACGAATTCCTCACGTAACTTTGGAGAATTCAATCCATATTAAGTTTGAATAAATTTAAGATGAAGGTAATTCATACCATTTCAGCTAATGACTTTATTAAGACAAGAGGTGTCTTAATTTAGACAAAGAATTATTTTAGGGCAAATGTTGTCCTAATCATGCTTGAAAAAGTGAAAAATATTTTTGTCACTAAAGAGACAAAAATAATTCTCACATTAATTGTCTAATTTAAACAAATTTTATTTTAATTAAACAATATAATTTTAAGACAAATGAATTAAGACAAGTGTTGTCTCAACTTAGAAAACATGTATCTTAAGTAATTATTTTAATTAGAATATTTTAAATAATAATTGAAATGATCAAATTAATTAATTTAAAGAAGTTGATTAAAATAAAATAAAATCTCCATTTAATTAGGATTTTTGACTATATCATTTTATTAAGATAAAATTAATTTAATTAATTAATTATTCTAATATTGTTGCAAAGTTTAAATTGTTTAAACTTGTAAGACAACCTCCGATCCTCTCCATGTGATGGAGAGGAGCACGCCCAAAAAGGTAAGAAATTGATTCCCTCTTAATTATCTTAATTATTCTAGTGAATAAAGGAATAAAAATTAAAAGAGTTTTAATTTCTTAGGTAATCTATATTCACTAAGAAATTAACTAAATTAAAGGGACTTAATTAAGTAAAATTTATTTATTTGAATTTTTAATTCAAGCATGACCAATTAGAAAGTTACACATATTTTATTTAATTGTTAAATAAAATATGTTATTATCAAAATTAATAATATAATTATTAATTGATAAATCATTAGATAATTTGATTATTTAATATTCTCAATTAGTAAGTGTGTGAATCCTTAATGGTTAGGGATTTAATTTTTGAATAACACTCAAATACTCTCACGTAACTTAGGGTTAGGTTAGTATAAATATAACCTAACCTTCCTTCTCCTAGTGATCAAAATTTTGAGAGGAAAAACATATTGAGAGTGCCTCAAGTTCTTGAGAGAAAAACACTAAGAACAAAAGTGAATTTTGTTTGATTGCCTTCATAAGTTTCTTCATGCCATACTTAAAGGGAAAGGGAAGACTTTCTAATTTACTTTGAAAACTATCAATTATTTTCTTTCATATTTTGTTTGTTTCAATCACTAAGACTATTTACCATAGGTTTCGTGGGTTGGTGCTTCCCAAAGAATAGACAGTTAGTCGCTTGGTTGGAAAGTAAACTACAAGATTAAAGTTGTTTCTAGGAGTATGTAGAATTCTTATCTATCTTTCTTCTCTTTCTAACCGTGAGTTGATTGCCTATATGTTTTGTTTCTACCCGTTTACAAGCTTGAATGTTTTAAAAAAATTTTAAAACCCATACTTGAACATTAAACATTTAAAATAAACAACTAGATCTAACAGTTAATGATGGTTGTGAGTGGACGAAGACGATGGTGGAGGCTACTCTTGCAGCTTAGTGACTAGGAGGTGGAGATAGACGTCACCAATGACTTTGGTCTTCATGAGCGACAATGGTGTGAGGTGGCTGCTAGTGTGAAGGGAAGAGAGAAAGAAGAAGAAAAAAAAAAGAAAAAAGAAGAAGAAGAAGAAAAAGGAGGAGAAGATGGCAAAAGGATGATGGAAGAGGAGGCGGTTTTATAGGAAAAAACCAAGAGAGCTAGTGAAGATGGGGGAGCTTATGATGGCGCCTCTCCACTACCCCTTCGTTTTCCTGCTAGCCCGGTCTACATTATGGGTTGCATCACTAGCATCAAAATGACGCAGTTTTGAAGTTTCCTTTTTTTTTTTTTAAGAAATAAGATACTTCAAAGTTTTTTTTTTCATAGTTCCTGCAAGCACAAAAAAACCTCAAAGTAAGATAAATATAAACTAAATTCATAAAAAAGAATTAACAACATAACAAAATACTCAAATATTGGTTTATCAATAATATTTAAATTATCATCTAAACCATTATAAAAGGTTTGTACTTGAAGCCATGTTAGGAGGTCATGGTGTGGGCACTTTCTGAATAGCTCTTTGTATCTCTCCCAATCTTCATATAAAGACTCTCCTTCAAACTGCATAAACTATGTGATATCATTATGCATTTTAGTAGTTTTGGAAGGGAAAAAATTTTTGTAAAACATTTTAGGCTAACCCCTTCCAAGTAAAATTTAGGCACCTATTTGTTTTGTCTCTTAGGCTAAAACGAAGCAGTCTTAGCATGCATCATCTAGCACCCAATTATATTTAAAGGTGTCACAAATTTCAACACAAATATTATTAACTAAAGGAAACAAGATTCATACTCAAGGGTCCATCTTGGACCTAGAGTAAATATTGGTATGGATGATGTGATTAAATGAAGAAATTTGGTCAATCACATGAAGCTTCAAAGGAACACTAAGGCTGTTAATTTTAGGGTTAGTCTTGAAAGGGTCAAACAATCTAAAGAAGTGCCCTATCCTTGATCTTGCACTGACTAGGAATTCACCTCACGAAACAACCAACAAGTTCTAGAGTTAATGAGATGTAAAAGAATTGTCTTAATCACATAAACCTTTTCTAATTTATTCAACTTAATATTGTGCATGGCAAGTGCTCAAGTAATTTCAAGAAATTAAAATGAAGGGGTCTCAAAAGCCTGTAAAAATTCAATACATAAGTTAAAATGCGTCCAAATTCAAGACTCAATTTTCCCGAAAAATATAGTACCCACCTCATTCCAAATGCATAATATTAAATCTTATATGGAAATTTCTTTTGCCTATTTCTCTCAATAATCTATTTTTAACTACATCATTTCGGCATATATATAGTATAATATGTATATTATATAAATATAACATAATTTATCACCTAAATATCAAATTTATATATCTAGATTCATATTTCATCATATTATCACCTCTAATCCTCTTAAGTTGGTGTTTGTATTTGTCCAAGGTGTGTTTGAGGATAATTTATAATGTTTTAAAATAATTATTTTCGGATAATGTTCCTGAGATATATAGTCTTTGACAATTTAAAATTATTGTATTACTGTAGTTGTTTTTTGAATTATATTATTTTTTATTTTGATTTTATGGAAATAGATTTCAAGTAAATATGTTTTAGAATAAGAGAAAATTGGTCATTTTGAATAAATTGAATATATCTATATTTTTAGATGCAAAAATTGTCTGAACTAAATCGATGACACTCCTAACTTTTGTAACAGCCCTTAAACGTCAATGACAGTAAAGTTTATAGAAAAGTTCTTTATATATATATATACATAGATATATATATATATATATATATATATATATATATATATAAAATAATTTTTGAAGGCGAAATTTCAATGGAAAGTTGTTAGACAAAAGATAGTTAGCAAAGATTTTGTGTATTGGTTTTAATTTTTAGAGTGAGCAAGATGCCCAACTAATTATTGGATATGTGGCTGGCAAATATAGAATAAATAAAGAAAAAAGAAACTTACATTGGGCCCTTGTCATAATCAAGATAGATAAATAACATGGCTGGGACATATATATGATTCTGACTTCCTAGTTAAAAGTGTTGATGGAGGTTGAAAAATTTTATCATTGCTGCTTGTTATTTTTGGTACTGGAACCAACATAGCATATGAGAATTTGCTGAAGCAATACCAAAATGGCATGATCTTTTGTCTAAGTCTGGAGAAATACTGTTCTTGTCTTAGAGTTGGGAGCGTATTAACGCTTTTTAAAGTATCTGAAGCACATATGTTTTAAAAGAATTCCTTATCTTGCAAGTGAAGAGAAATTCATCAATGCAGCATGGTTGGAGTTAAGATAACAATTTCTTTCATTGTTAATTTTCAGTAAATCTTGTACAAGAAAAATAGATATCCAGTTAAGGTCTTTAGCTTTATGTAAAATCGTGAAATTATACTTCAAAATTTTATAGTAATAATTCTATGGTGTCATCTTTGATTATATTCTAAATGGTACAAGTTGATACTACAGTTTTCTCTCTTATTGAGATGTTTAACTAATTAGCAGAAAACTATTTCAATTGTATTTAGTATTTATAAGTGCTTTGAGACTTATCTCTTTGACACTTTAGTGTCTATCCCATGTTAGAGGTTCATCATAAATTGTTCACCTTTGCTACTTTTGTTTTCAACGCTTTTCTAGTTTTTTTTTTTTTTATTAATGTGCTTAACCTTTGATTCAACATTTTGTGGTCCATTTTGCTCATTTTAATATTCACAAATTAGGAAATTCTGAATTTTGGTTTAAATTTAATTGATTCTTAATCTTTCAATGCATTAGTAGTGGTTCAAAATTATTGCAACCGTTCTTTTTTTTAATTCATACATTATAACATTATAGCGTTGGTTAACATCTCCATTATAAATATTTAAATTTTTTTAGATATATAGCAACAGTTATAACCGCAACAATTCTTTTTTGTTGCTAAAAACACAATTCAAATATTATTGTAAATTTAAAATAAAATCAAAATCTTTAATTTAAAACACAATTCAAATATTTTAATTCAACTCAATTTCATAAAATTTAAGAGTAATTTCAAACATAAAAAATAATTAAACACTCACTTTATTCCTCTTGTATATTTAAAACTTAAAAGTTAATTGTCAAATAATTCCATTTTGCCATAGATGTAGTATCACGAAATGATGTCTTATATTGTAATAATCTACTAAGTTTAATCTTGGAAGGGAAGGAAACGACTGTTTACACATTACAAATTAAAGACAACTATAGAAGAAAGTAAGGGATCAAAGGCTCTACTAACCAATAGCAGATAATCCAAGGCTTTTGTAGTAACAACCTCACCTGGAATCAAAACTGGTATTCCAGGTGGGTATGTTAAAATAAGCTCTCCAGAAACCTCCCCTATGCTTTCCTCTATTTTCACTCTCCTTTTAATTGTGAAGAACGCTTCTCTGAGACTGAGACTCGTAGTTATATTATCAAACGGTGAACAAATAGTAAGCTCCACCCTGTTTTCTAATCGCTGACTTGATCCATAGGCTTTGCTAGATTCTTTATTCCCAGTACAAGCCTATGGATATGGTCCCTACAATTTCCGAGATTAAGTGCAAGAGTAATAGACCGATTTCCAACAAGTTCATAGACGATGCCATAATCGTTGTATAAGATTTGGTTTGCTTCATAGCCAGATAAACCTAGCTGCCAAAAACCTATAGTAAGCCGTAAGGGGTCAAAGGCATGAAAGTTGGGGAAACTTGAGTTTTCAAGCACTGAGATCCCATGAATATCCTTTAGCAAAACTCTAGCTTCATAGGCCAATTTCATAGCTTGGTTGAAAATGGTATCTTGGCTATCACTAATTTTAGCTCTGGCAGCATCTAATGATGCTAAAATCAAATTACTTGGGCTAGTGGTTTGGAGAGTTTGAAGGCATCTAGAAACGGATCAGGATCTCAGCCTTTTCGGCTGGGTTCTTTTCCTCATTTTTTCAAAATCTAAGCCATCCAAAAATATTTGGATGGCTCAGATTTAATACCACTTTTTTTTTTTGAAAAGTAACCTATACTTTTTAGTAGTGAAAGATCTCAGCGCAAAGGCTATGATTTTTTTCCTTTAAAAACTCGTTTCCCATCTATAATATTACCTGACATGTGTAACATGAATGACTTTAGGATTGGACCCCTTTTGTTTTGTTAAAGGTCCGTTGGGTTGTCCAAAAATTAACCATTTGTCTCTTTTTTTTTTTTTTATTTTTTTTTTTTTTTTTTTTTTTTTTTTTTTTTTATGATTATTTTATATATATATATATATATATATATATATATATATATATTATTTTTATGCCATTTTATGGTTCTTTCACTTTCTCATCTATTTATTATATTATTATTATTATTTTATTATTTTATTTTGTTTTAAAAAAATTTATTAATCCCAAAATTTTAAGAATATTCAAACAAAATCAAGTATTTACAATTATTATTTCATTTTAGCCTTTTTCTTTCTTTACAAAATTTTAAAAAAATAGTATTTATAAGTTATAATTGTATTTATTATACATCTCTTAAACTATCATTTATAAGAGCAAATAATTTTTTAAAAAAATTATTTTTGGGAGGACAAATAAATTTTTAAAAATTTTTTTACATAAAAAAATTTAAGGGGACAAAATAATTTGTTAAAACAATATATTTATATAAAAAGAAATTGGGGGACCTTCACCCTCACATCCGCCACTGCCTCTAACGCTCTCCAGCCCCTCTCTTGCAGTGGTCGTCTTAGCTGCTCTTGCTCTTTCTAGTTGAAGGTCATTTTAGTCAAAATGAAGCAACTGATCACCATTCTCTCTCTTCTATTGCACCCGTTTATTTTGGAAGAAAAAAATTGTTTTAGAAAGAAGCACAACTTTTTACTTTTTGGGTGCTTTTATTTTTTTTTAGAAGTCTAAAAAACACACTCACTTTTTTACTAAAAGCACTTTATTCAAAAAAATAATTGTTTTCAAAAAAGCCATACAAACGGTCAAGGCACCGCATGCTTAAAGTGGTAAATTCTACATTAATATATATAGTTTAGGATATTATTTAATATATCAAATGAACCACTATTTTCTTTATTTTTTTAAGGATAATAAAGTAATATATATTTAAAATTTTAAACAATAAATTTTTTTATTTAAATCGATCAATTAATTTTTAAGACAATAGATGAATGAGTAGTTAAAGTTTTAAAATTTTAAAATAATTTTTTATTTAAAAAGTAAATTGATATGTACATTTGTAGTTGTCAAAGACACTAGTAATATATTTACTATTACCCTAATATAATATACTAGTATCTATTTTTTATTTATGAATTAAAATTATTAAGATTCTAAAATTTTAATTAATTATAATCTTAAATAATTATTGAATAACTATAATTAAATAAAAATTGTTAATTTTATTTTAAAATTTAGAAAAATATATATGAATTTTTAAATTCTTAACTTCTAATTAACCATAGGCAGTTTGTTACTTTGTCCTATCTGTTACAATCTAAAAATTAGAAATGTGAGTGTGGGAGGTTTAAACATTTATGGACATTTTAATATTTAACCGTTGTTATATTTTATAAAGACATTTTTAAAAGACAATGAAAGAATTTTTGACAAAATTAATATGTTGGTAAAACCTCTAAAAACATATATAGTTGTATTAGTATTTTGATATGCACTAATTAATAATTTAATATGCATGTCAAATCACTTTTTGTATTTATTAATATTATTAAATTATTTTAAATATTTAATTCATTATTTGATATTTATAATTTTAAATTATTTAATAATTATAATTAATTATTATTTTGATAGAAAGTATTTTAAAATTTAAAAAATACGTAATTCTTAAATTTTAAAAACTTTTCACTAACAATAGTTAGGTAAGTTTCTACGGTCTACTGTTCCTTAAAAATTAAAATGCGAGTAGGATGTTTAAATGGGCATTTTATTATTTAACAAATATATTATATTTTATAACCATATTTTAAGGAACAACAAAATAATTATATGATAAATTTGATATGTTGATCCTGAAGTCTCTAAGATATATATATTAGTATAGCTAGGTAATTAAATAATTTTAAAATGATAAATACTTTTTAAATCTTTAATTAATTATGTTAATTTATATTTTAAATATCATTTATTAAATTTTTTTTGCAAAAGTTGGCTCAAATATGCCCTTATTGTATAAACATAAAAAACTATATAATTTAATGTTATTATAAATTTTTATGTACAAAACAGATTATTTCAATAAAATATAATTTGACCAAAGTTCGACCACTAAATCGTAAATAAGTTATAGCCATTGATGCGATCATTAAAACATTGTTAAAACATTGATAACTATCCAAAAAAACAAATTTTACTTTGTAACTATCCATCACCTTAAAATAAAAAAACAATTATTTTTAATAAAAATTATTGTCATATCAACATACCAAAACCTAAGGATGAGCATGACTAAGTTATTATAATATCCAAGGTTGTGAGCATCAAGATTTTACCTAAGATTGGCCAAGGAGCCAAAAAGATCAAATTGTAGGATCGGTTCGAGGATCATAATTAATATCCTACCACTTATGACAAAATATATTAGAAAAAATGACACAAGTCAAAAGTCTCAAAAGAAAAAAGTTTTCATAAATTACCACAAGTCATAAGTACAAATAAGATAATAACAACAAGGCTTATTTGCCTAGACAGCCTCTAACATGTCAGATATTGATCTTAGTTTCATTTGCCGTAGATTGTTATTAATGTAGGATCAAAATCAATTAGTCAAAAAGGTGGACTTTTGGGCCTGACCACCAAGCGGCCATCCAAGAAGAAGTCCAGAAATTACCAGATGCCAGTTTCATCAAATAGATAACATACACGACCTGGTTATCAAATGTGGTCTTGGTCAAGAAATCCAGTGAAAAATGGTGAATGTGCTTTGACTTCTTCGACCTGAACAAAGCTTATCCCAAGGACCCATACTCCTTCCCAAACATTGACAAACTCGTGGACAATGTGTTAGGGTACAAGCTCCTGAGCTTCATGGATGCATATTCAAGATACAACCAAATTCAGATAATTCAGATATACCCCAAGGATGAGGACAAAGCAACATTCATAATTGATAGAGGTACATATTGTTACAAGGTTATGTCATTCGGCCTTAAGAACACAGGGGCAATATATCAGCGGTTGATGAACAAAATTTTCAGCGAACAAATACGTCAAAATGTCAAAGTCTATGTAGACGACATCTTGGTAACAAGCTTCAAGAGTTTATCAAACTTATTTGCAAAAATGAGATTCTAAAAAGAGTCAATTAAATTCACATAAAAAAGGGTTTTAAGGGTTTAAGGAAACATTTTAAAAATTTCCAAAGGAAGACCCAATACTTTCAGAATTATGATTTTTGCCCTAAAACTTTCAAAAATTTAATTTTAGTCCCAATACTTTCAAAAATTCAATTTTGGCCTCACTACTTCCACGAATCTCATTTTGGCCTAATATTTTCATAAATTTCATTCTTGTCCCAATAACTCAACATTCAAAGGACTTCCAGTAGAAGTTTATATTCTCCAAAGTTTTAATCTCCATAGGCATTCAGAAGAGTTATATACTTCCTGATGTCCTAATTCTCATGAGCTTTTAGTGGAATTTCATCTTCCCCAAAGATCTGATTCCTTTTCTAGGCTTTTAGTGGAAGTTACAAAAGTCCCAACTATTTTTAAAGGCTTTTAGTGGAGATTTGTCCTTCCCAAAAGTCCCAGCTCTTTTTAAAGGCTTTAAGTGGAAGTTTATCTTCCCCTAATGTCCTTAAGTCTGAGACCCTATATCTCACCTAATCAATTTATCAAAATATATCGAACTACGTTGACCTTGATCATTTTTGGGGTACGTAGGCACTTATTTAGTAAGACATATCTAGTTATTTCTCTCTTTATCTTTGTCTATTATCGTACTAATAAAAATGGGGTAATTAAAATACATTAAATTTTTAAGCATAAATAATTTAGGGTAACCATCTTTAGGGATGGACGTTGTGGGGTGCCTAACACCTTCCCACACGTAATTAGACTCTCAAACTCTTCTTCTGATTTCGAGGGCCAGTTTTCCTTTCTTTTTTTAAGGATCCCAATTATCTTTCTAATTAATTGGTGGCGACTCCACTTTTTTTCTCTGCGTTTTTCCTTACACAACTAAAGTCATAAAATTGTGGCTTTTCACTGGCCGTCACGTTGTGACATCTATCATTAACTGTTTGAACTCCATGAACATATTTTTATCATTTCCAGTAAAAATTAAATCATCTACATACTAACTGAAAATTAAAAGTTTACCTCCATCTTTTTCTTTGACAAATAGTGTATGTTTATGTGCATATTTCTTGAAGCATAGTTGCAGCAAGTATGATTCAATTCTGCTATACTAGGCTCTAGGAGCTTGTTTGAGTCCGTAAAGAGCTTTCATGAGCCTATAGACTTTATTTTCCATTCCTTGTATTACATATCGTAGAGGCTGCTCGATATAGACTTCCTCTCTTAGTTCTCCATGAAGAAAGGTTTATGGACATCTAACTGGTATATGATCCAGTTCCTTTAAGCTGCTAAAGAAATTATGAGCCCGATAGTATCCATTTTGGCCACAGGTGTGAAAACTTCTTCATAATCGATTCCACACTACTGATTGTATTCCTTTGTGACTAAACAGGCTTTATATTTGTCAACTTCACCATTTTCTTTGAGCTTTGTCTTAAAGATCCACTTAACTCCAATTGTCTTCCCTCTTTTAGGTAGATCAACCAGTTCTTAGGTGTCATTGCGTTTGATTATTGCTATTTCAGTATCCATTGGTTATTTTCATTTACTATTTTTGACTACTTCATGATAGTTTATTGGGTCATTATCTATGAACATTACCATATGAGGTAATTCTTCATCATCCTAGAGTTCTTCCCCACTAGTGTATTGCCTCATCCATATGGTTGCTCTTCGAGTTCGTGGTGGATTATCCCTTTGAGATTGTGTTTCTATCATTGGTACGATATTCTCATTGGACTGAGCTATTTTAGATCGTGCTTCGTCACTGTGTGGTTCTTCATTTGCTTCAATGTCTAGATTGTTTCTCTCTAATTCAGAATTAACAGCTTCTTTATTTGCATTCTCCCAATCCTAGCTTTTATCTTCTTCGAATGTAAAGTCCCTGCTAATGATTATCTTCTTGGTGACTGGATTATACAGTTTGAAGGCATTGGACTCCTCGCTTACTCCCAGTAATTCTTCATCATCCGAGAGTCCTTCCCCACTAGTGTATTGCCTCATCCATATGGTTGCTCTTCGAGTTCGTGGTGCATTATCCCTTTGAGCTTGTGTTTCTATCATTGGTACTATATTCTCATTGGATTGAGTTATTTCAGATCATGCTTCGTCACTATGTGGTTCTTCATTTGCTTCATGTCTAGATTGTTTCTCTCTAATTCAGAATTAACAGCTTCTTTATTTGCATTATCTCAATCCCAGCTCTTATCTTCTTTGAATGTAAAGTCCCTGCTAATGATTATCTTCTTGGTGATTGGATTATACAGTTTGAAGGCATTGGACTCCTCGCTTACTCCTAGTAAAGCACACTTAATACTCCTATCATCAAGTTTTGTTCTTTGAGATTCAAGTATATGTATGTGGCCTATACATCCAAAGATTTGAAAATGGTTGATTGTAGGTTTCTGTCCGCTCCATGCTTCTTCGAGAGTCATATCTTTGACTGCAAATGTGGGGCTGCGATTAAGCACATAAGTGGCCCATTTCACAGCTTCTGATGAAAATGATTTGGGCACCTTTCTATCAACCAGCATGCATCAAACCAGGTTCAGAATTGTTTGGTTCTTCCTTTCGGCCACTCTGTTCTATTGAGGAGTGTATGCAGTGGTGAGTTGCCTCTGTATACTAGCTTTAATGTATAGATCATTAAATTTAGTAGATGTGAACTCTCCTCCTCAGTCTGTCCTTAGACATTGAATACTTGTTCCTGTTTCCTTTTCAACTCATGTTTTGAAACATTTGAAGATAAGAAAATGCCTCTGGCTTCTTTGTCAAGAAGTAAGTCAAAGTTTTTCTGCTAAAATCATCAATAATGCAAAAAATGTACCTTTTATTTCCATTGGATGTAAGCTTGATCGATTCGCATATGTCTGCATGAATGAGCTGAAGAGTTAAGATGCTCTCTAGTTGCTTGCTTTTGGAAATGGACTCCTTTGATGTTTCAAGTAAGCAACTTTCACATCTTGTGAAGCATTGATAACCTTGGTACGTAAACTATGTACCACTTTTTTCTCCCATAATGTTTGCAAATCCCTGCAGCCTAGATGTCCAAATCTAGAATGCCATAGTTGAGTTGAATTTTCTGAAATGCTGCTGTAACAAATGTGTTTCTGTGGTTAAACTTGAACTATCAAGGTGAACATTCTATGGCTTGCCATGGCTTATTCTGAAATCAACCCTTTCTCTAGATGATATATTTTGCACTTGCACTGTTGTATGATGGTTACTAGACTCTTCTCTTGAAGTTGCCTAATGCTGAGAAGGTTACTTGTTAATGTAGGCACATAAAATACTTCTGTAATAACCTGAATTATTCCATTGACTTCAAATTTGACACTTCCTTTCCCAAGCACTTCCATACTTGAATTATTCCCCAATTTAACTTGGTCACGAAATGTATCATCAAATGAGAGAAAGACTTCTTTGTTACCACTCATGTGATTACTGTGGTCGGAGTCTAGGTACCATGTATCTTGCTGGTTGTCTTCTTCTTCTCCTACATGTGCCATAAGTAGTAATTCTCTTCAATTTTTGCAAAGTTTGATGTGGTTTCTTAGGACATTCATATTGAAAATGGCCGAGTTCGTGACAATTGTAGCACTCGATTGTGGCCTTGTTGAATGGTTGTCTTCCTTGGCCTCTCCCTGGTCCATGTTACTTCCTTGACCTCGTCCTCTGCTTGCTGAAGTTCCTTCATTAGATACCTTTAATGCTTGGTCCTCAGTAATAACATAACTATTCATACTTTGTTTGTACACTAGCAAACTACTCTAGAGTTCATCAACTATTAAAATGTCTAGATTGTTGGATTATTCAATTGAGCATACAACATAGTCGAATTTTGGGGTCATTGATATCAATATTTTTTCTACAACATCTACAACTTCCATTGCCTCTCTATGGGCTCACTTTTTGTTGGCTATAGTGAGGACCCTTGCAAAGTAATTTGTAACTAACTCTCCCACTTTCATGTTGAGAACCTCTCATTCCTTGCGTAAAGCTTGAAGTTGAGCTCTTGTAACTCTAGTTGTACCTTGGTATTTTTGCTTGAGTGAGTCCTAGATATCCTTGGAGGTATATTTCTTCAAGATTGTTTAGAGTATGGGTCTGTCAACAGCTTGAAACAGGTAGTTTTTGCAATTCAAATCCTTTAATTTCATATCTTCAATTGTCTTTTGCTGTGCCTCATTAAACTCCACTCCTTCTGTTTCTACTGGAATGCCCTATTCTTCTAAGGTCCAATATTCCTTGGACCTAAGGAAATTCTCCATGAGTAGAGAGCAGTGATCATAATGACCATTAAACCTAGGCATTGATGGCTTAACAAAGTTGCTCTCTGTCGACATTCTAAAAGCTACTGCTTGACACTCACTTACTCCTCTCAACGTTATGGCTCTGATACCACAATGTTAATCCATAAAACTTAAGGTTTGGTGTTTGTACCACTATGATTTTATTAGCAACTTAGATTGGCTTAAATAGCCTTACACAGAAACTGGAAACCTGAAAAATAACAACCCATGTTGTACATATCCTAGGAACATGTCAATGATTACATTTGAAAATAACAAACTGACTAATGCGTTGTTTTTGGGGCTTATTCTGAGATTAAATTACTTTTTTTTCAAAAAATAATGCATTCTGATAAAAATATACCTGTTTGTTTGGACTTATAGAAAACGGATAAGTTAATGAAAATGGAGAAAACCTCATATAAGGAGAAGTTAAAATTTTTAGCTTTTGTTGATAAGGAGAAAAATAAGAAGAGAGAGAAACTTTCATTTCTAAAATTATTCACCCTACTTCTAAAGCCCTTCTAAATTATTACATCCAAACATAAAACAACTTCTCCTTAAAAAAAAGTCATTCTTCCTGTAGGAGAAAGAGAAAATGCATTATCTGATAAGTCCAAACAAACAGCCCCTAACTACTTATCTCATTAAGCTTGGGATGGTTTGTTTGCATGAACTCCACGAAACCTATGTGGATTGTTCCTACGAAACTAACTCAACTAACACATAGCTACAACTTAGAGTTGACTTTAACAAGGATGACCAACCAGCAAATAACCATTACTTGTATATGCGACAGCAGCGTCGATAGAGATCCCAAATAGTAGAGCTCTCCTCTCTGTGCGAAGAAACATAAGGGAGATGGAGTTGGAATTATGGGGCCATTTTGTGGGAGATGGTGAAGGTTGTAAGGATATTGGGAATCTGATTTGGTGTTTATGATCGACCGTTTTTTTTTTTAACGATAATGATTTTGTATGAAATTTTAAAGACATGGATCCAAATTAGTTATTGAGAGGGTGGTCCCTTTATTTGATGTGTACCCCATAAAAAATTTTATAAAAAAATAATTTTAAAAAATTAAAAATATACATACATTTTTTTAATTATTACTCCTTCCGTTTTAAATTATTTGTCGTTTTAGGAACTTTATTTTGTTTTAAATTATCTGTCGTTTTACATTACCAATAAAGTATTAATTATTATTTTTTTAACATTATCGATATTTATTATTATTTTTAATAAAGTAGTAACAAGAGTTTAAATTAACTTTAATAAGAGTATTTAGTCAATAAGAATAATTTAATTAAATAAAATTATTTTTTATTAAAATTAAAATTATTTAATAATTATTTTAATTTTTATACTATTTCTTTAAACAATAAATAATTTAAAATAAAAAAAATAATGGATTACACGACAACAAGAGTACTCTCGTTTTACTTTCACTTGAGCGCGCAAACAGTACTTTCGAGCGCGTCTGACTCTCTGGCCTTTACTCACTTGAGGCGAGCGCGCTGGGAGTACTCTCATTTTACCCATTCCACTTTTAATAGGGATGTCATGTTTATCATTCACGTGACATCATTTTTTTATTTTTAAATAAATTTAAAACTATATTATAATTTGAGATCAAAATTATAATATTTATAAGTTGATTATTTTTTATGATCTTATTTTAAAATAATATAAGAGTTTAATTTTTTTTATTTTTTTAATAATAATAAATTAATTATAAATTCAAAAAAAATTAAAAATAAAAGGAATCAAGAAAATTCAAAAAAAGCTATACATTAAATTTTTTTAATAAAAGTAAAAAAATATATTTCAAAAAATTTCAAAAAATTTTAAAAATATTATAAATAAAATAAATAACATAAAAAAAAGGGAATTAGAGGGACTAGCATAGTCTCCCTATTTATAGTTTTAAAAATGAAAAAGACATAGTTACAACTCATTTTTGAGTTATAGCTTAATTTGAGATATGTTGATTTTTTATTTTTTGTTTTATTTTTTTATTTTTGATATTAATTAATTATTTTTTATATCATATATTTTTTATAATTTTTTTGAAATATTTAAAATTTTTTTATTTATGAATAAATAATATAAAAAAATATGAATGAATAATATAAAATTTTTTAAAAATATCCAAAAATATTTTAAAAAATTTAAAAATAATATATGATATAAAAAAATTAATTAATTTTAAAAAAATAAAAAATAAAAAACAAAAATAAAAAATAAAAAATCAATACATTCAAAATTATTTTACAACCTCATTTAAAACCGTAAAATAATATTTTTTTTCAAAAATATGACTTGTTTTTTTAAATATTTTATAAAAATTTTATTTGTAAATAAATAATATAAAAAAATTATGAATAAACAATATAAAATTTTAAAATTTTTTAAAAATATAAATAAAATATAATTAAGAATTATTAAAAATAAAAAATAAAAAAATCAACTCATTCAAAATGTTTCAACAATCTCATTTTAAAGATGTAGGATAGTCTCTTCCTCCAAAAATATGACTTGTTTAACATGTTTGTGCATTGCTTTCTGACAGCTCGTAAGATGTGACAAGACATTTTCATGGCTGGCTTTCCGCTGCGTGAGTGAAGGGACTGTCCCTGATTATCCAGACAGCTTCAAAAGTGGGGGTGGGTGCGATAAATCAATGGTTAAAAAATTATAACGATTATTAAATCAGTAAAATAATAAATTATAGGTCAATAATTTAATTTGTGTTATCCTATTGCTATTGTATGATAGAAATATAATATATTATTTAGCTCTTATTATTATTTATTTTTTATATTTTTATCTAATTTTATTATTTTTAATTTTAATTAATTATTTTTTATACTATATATTTTAAAATTTTTTAAAATTTTTTTACAATAAATAGTACTTAAAAAATTATAAATAAATAATATAAAAAAATATAATTTTTAAAATATTATATGACATAAATAATTATTAATTAATACTAAAAAAATAAAAAAATAAGACAAAAAATTTAAAAAATAAAAAATAAAAAATAAAATATTAAAATATTGAAATTATTTTATAATTTTAAAATGAGACAGTAGTATAGTATTAATTTAATAATTTAATTAAGATTGAATTAAGATTAAATTATTATAAATTAAAATTTATTTTTTAATTTATATATTATATATAATATAATATATTATATATATAATAATTATTAAGTAAATAAATAAAAATAAAAATATTTTATTAATATACTTAAAATATTATTAAATAAATTTATTATGATTAAATAAATTTATAATTTTTATGATATAATATTTAATAATTAAATAATTTCATTATAATTAAAATAAATATATAATTTTTATAATATAATATTTAATAGTTAATACAATATTTTTAATTATAAAAAATTTAAAATTATATTTTAGATAATGTAATTTTAAGTTATAAATTTAGTTTAAGTATTAAAAATAATGTAAATAATAATAATATAAAATAATAATAAATTCAAATATAAATAATACAAATATAAAAATCATTACAAAATAAGAAAAAAATGAATACACCTTTTAGGATGGTACCTAATAAGACAAAGGTGCCAACTTTGCCTTTCCTATCTCTTAGACTTGGAATGCGTAAAATTAGTTTCTTCTTCCAAGGTGATAAAATGTTCATTTCAATGCGTAAGGAAGCAATTTTAAAAGGCACTGCTCGCCAGTCGCCAGTGAAGCACCACCGTCCGTCGCAGACCACTTTCTTCCTTTTTTTTTTTTCTCATATATCTCTTCTTCTCATTTTCTCCATTTTAATTTTTTTTTCTAATTTCTCTCCTTCTGGCCCAGATTTTTTTCTTGATTTCTTCTTTTCATATCCTTGCCCTTAGATAGAGCTGGCAAAATGGGCCCAACCCGATGAGCTAGCCTATAATGCGTAAGGAAGCAATTTTAAAAGGTACTGCTCGCCAGTCGCCAGTGAAGCACCACCGTCCGTCGCAGACCACTTTCTTCCTTTTTTTTTTTTCTCATATATCTCTTCTTCTCATTTTCTCCATTTTAATTTTTTTTTCTAATTTCTCTCCTTCTGGCCCAGATTTTTTTCTTGATTTCTTCTTTTCATATCCTTGCCCTTAGATAGAGCTGGCAAAATGGGCCCAACCCGATGAGCTAGCCCGATAGGCTAGCTCGATGTAAACCGAAAAAAAATAGGACTGGGCTGTGAAAATTTCAGCCCGAAAAAATTCGGGCTTTTTTGGCTCGGCCCGA
>JASKGM010034033.1:0-24640 GCA_034509205.1 Ceratonia siliqua
ACCAGTTGCGATGATATGAAGTTGTTGGATGCTCCGCTGTCTATCATAATCACCACTTCAGTCCCTCTGATTTTACCGAACAATTTCATGGTATGGTCTGAGGTCATTCTAGTTAAGGAGTGCATTGACATTTCCACGTCCCCACTCCCTGGTTCTTCCACCTCAGTTATAAGCTCTGTTCTGCTTTCCTCCCGATAATGTGCTATGTCATTTTCCTTGCCCATGCTCTCCTCTTCTGTCACCAGAAGGATCTGCAACTGCTTATTTTTACAGACATGGCCGAAAGTATACCATTCTTCACAACGGAAACAAAGTCCCTGTTGTCTTCTCCGGTTCACCTCTGCTTCAGACATGCAACGATATGGCCCTTCCCAGCGATTTCCGCTGTTGCGTGACTGTCCATCATTGTTCCCGGCACTCAACAGCATTTTCTGTGTTAGAATTGAACGTCCCTAGTTTTGACTACCTCTGTTCGTCTCTATGCGTTCACTAACAGTATGATTCGCAATGTTCGGTGTCCACACCGGTGCGGTAACACGAGAAGGGATACGCTGTGATACCGTAGGTTTGCTGTGGGTTTCGAGTTGGGTCCATTTCCCTTTCATAGATTCTCTCCACCGATCCACCACCCAGTTCCTCTCTTCAACTTTGTGGGCTAGGGTCATCACTTGTTGTAAGTCTCTTGGCTGGCCCATTTTCACCTCAGCTCTGATGTTCTCTTGAAGCCCATTCAGAAACGTTCCCATTAGTAGGGAGTCCGGTGCATCCGTAAGAGATGAGGAGAGGAGCTCGAACTCCTCCCGATAGGCCATCACTGTCGTAGTCTGCTTCAGTGCCACCAGGAGTTCGTAACCATCCTCTGCTTGTGAAGGCTGAAAATGCTCCAAGAGTGCTATCCTGAAGGTTTCCCAGTTACGTATTCGTGCCCTTTCGTCTCGCCATTGATACTAGTTAAGAGCTTTGCCCTCTAGACAAACCGCCACTGTGTCCATTTTCTCCATTTCATTCACCCCAGTAACGCCGAAGTATCTCTCGACTTGGAATAACCAATCGGTTGGGTCCTCACCCGAGAAAAGAGGTAAGTCCAGCCTTCTGAAATGGTTTTCTCTTTCTACCGTTGTTCGTTCCCTGCCTGCTCTGTCGACTTCAGGACCCCGCAGGTTACCATTAGAACCGCCCGCAGAAGTTTCACCCTCCATAGTTGCTTTCTCCCTGTTCATAGCCCTCGTTTCTCTTTCTCTTACTTCCATGAAGTAATCCCGGATAACTTCCATTTCGCGTCTCATCTCATCTCATCTCATCCAATCCTTGTGTCAAGCCACGTTTCACCTCTTCCAAACCCTGCTCCATTCCATCTATCCGAGAATCCATTCTCGTACTGACCATGCCACAACAACCCGTAACCTGGAACCGTGCTCTGATACCAAAATGATGGGAACCCAGCCAATGTAACAATAAAGAACACAGATATACTGGATATTCCTCTATATTAAGATACTCAACGATATAGCCACGCAGGTTCAATGGAACAGTAGCCTGAACACTGGAAGGTTTACAACTAGGAAATATGAAATGGTCACAATGGTAAAAGGAAATCACACAGAAAGTAGTAGAGGAACCAACGGAAATAATAGTCAATACTCCGGGAAAGAAACGGAACTGAGCACCCAGGTAGAAATCTCAGCCGCCACTAAGCAGTGAAACCCTTCCTAGCCATACCGGAGCTAGGTCTTCCCCCCCTTCTTTTCAAAATACTTCACACCCCCAAAAGTCACTCCCCAACACCCCTTTAACCAACACCTGCACTACGGACAAAAGAGTGTCCCCCTATCTCCTAGAATACCGAGGTGCTATTCTCCTAAAGGGTTTCCTTGAATACCCCTTTTACCCTTCCTTTTCCTTGTGTATGTTAGTTTGACCGTGGGTCCATCAACACACTAGTCACCAAACGAATTGGCCTATAATCCTTCTCTTTGATGTATCTATCCTTTTTTGGCACAAGACTGGTAAAGGCAGAATTCATACTCATGCCAACCTTACCGTTACGATGGATATTTGGAAACACCTGAAAGAAGTATTCTTTAATAAGATATTAACAATTTTGAAAGTAGCTGTAACAATATATTGATATTTATATGGTATGTCAAGGTTTCTAATTCTTCTGTTTTATTCTCGTATATTTTGGTTGGATTCCTATGAACCGGGATTAAAGAGTTGTCAAGATTTAATTTATCTCTAACATGAATTAGTGTACTTGGCTTAAAATAATTGGTAATATGGGATCTAGGCTTACCCTTAAATTCATTTGTACAAGATAATTTGGTTAGTGGTTATCCCTTTTCGTGCTTCATTGTGTAGCTGTTTGTATATTTTGGAATTTGGGTGGGGGGGAGGGGGGGGGGGGGAGATAAAAGTACGTGTTCCATGTATTTTCCTTAAATTTCTTGACTGTAGGTTGGCATTTAATGATTTCTTTCTAGGTTGGTTGAGGAAAGGAGTTTTCAATTTAGATTTCATGGCTCAACTGGAGTGTATAAATATTAGTTCATCGGATGATGATTTGGAAGAGATAGAAAGTTCAACTTATAGGAGTCTTCCAGAATGGGCTGCTAGCGGAAGCAATGCAGGTGTGTGGTTCTCTAGTAAAAGCTGCCTGAAATGAAATTTCTCTATAAACCATTAGTTATGGTGCATGTAACCTTATGTGCAGGTTATGATGGAGGGTCTAGGCAGGATAGTTCTAAAGGGGAAAATACTTCAAATGCTGGCTCTTCTAATGTTAATAATCATTCACAAATTAAACCCCGTATTCAACATGGGTCCAGCAACAACATGCTAAATCACAGAGTTGTCATAGCAGATGAGCCATTCAACTTTACAGAGAATGAAAACACAAGTCAGATTAAGACAGTTAATTCCCGAATTGCCAATAGTTCTGGTGCTGATTATGAGAAAATGTCATCTCAACAAGCTTTGAAGAGGACCCTTCCATCATCTCTTAAGCCATTTGCCACAAGGCCTCTTCCATCTTCTCTTCAGTCATTTGCACCAGATACCAGATTAAGCAACTTAAAAGAAAACATGAGCAGCAGTCATATTCATGATACTTATGGAAATCAAGTAGGACCTAGCATGTCCGGTGACAAGGGCTATATGCTTGACCATTGTAGCAAGGGCAATGGTGAAGAACGTTTCATGTATCAAAATGGTGGGAACAGGTTTCTTCCTCCATCTTTGATGCATGGAAAGTCCATCTCTGCTCCACAGTTTGCTAGTTTGAGTGAATCTACATACCGTTCTGTGGCAGGTGAAGAATTGGCTTCTGGAAATGATGAGAGACTAATTTACCAGGCAGCATTGGAGGTACTACTTTCTGTTTATCAATGTTAACTTAATTCCTTTGATATTTTTACATCGTGTGAAGATATTTCCTCTCTCAAATATAAAGTAAGAAATTATTTTGTGAAAATAATTTATCTCTTTTTCAAATGTGTAATTTTCTTTGTGTGGGTTTCTAACGTGACATACGTGATCAAAGTTTGCTCCTTGAACAATTGGTGGTTGTTGTTGAGGGTTTGAGTGTATGATGCAGTACAGGGATAACCTGGATAAGACAGAGAAGGGTGGGGCTGGTTCTCTTGCCCTTTTATTTTGTCCTTTCTCATATTTTTTTGGTGTTCAGTGCAATTTTCTTTGTTTAAAGGTGTTAAATTGTTTGTGCATGCTGGAAATCTGGTTGTTATAATTTTAGTTTATGATTTGAGGGTCCTTAAAATTCCTTTTCTATCTCCTTCTTCACTGCTATGGTGGAGTAGGTCATGTTTATTACTCTTATTCTCCTTAGTAACCTATTTTCTCAAATCTTCTGGTCATTGCTTTTGGTTTTGAGATTTTCAAGGACCTGATTTGTTTTCCTTTGGTGGTAATGATAAAGAATCAGAAATAAGTAAATATGATGATACTGATCAGTCATGGCTCGTATATATTTGACAGTTATTGTTACTCATAAGCTAAAACGAAAAATAAAAGACACTTCTTATGTTAGTATCATTTTTGGAAGATGCATCAAAGATTATGTTTCCACTGTTCCTGTCGTTGTTCACATATATATTCTAATATCCAAGAGTCACTTGAGACACATTATTGTTGATAATGAAATTTATTATTGAGTTTGGTTGTTGCAGGATCTCAATCAGCCAAAAGTTGAAGCTAATTTACCTGATGGTCTATTGTCTGTCTCTCTTCTGAGACATCAGGTTTTATGGCTTGTCTATTATGAATGATTAGTTTGTTTGGGCTGTTTACTTGGTTTTAAGATTTAATCATTATATATTGCAGAAAATTGCATTAGCTTGGATGCTTCAGAAGGAAACGAGGAGTTTGCATTGTTTGGGGGGGATTTTGGCTGATGATCAGGTGTTCTTTTATGCATCTAGTTGACTTATGATTTCTGCATAAGCAGTGTCACTTGACTTTTATGTCAGTGTTTTTATCTTAACATCAAAATCCTGTTTAATCAGGGCCTTGGAAAGACAATTTCGATGATTGCCCTCGTACAAATGCAGAGGTCTTTGCAGTCAAAATCAAAAACAGATGATACATTCAATCATAAAGCTGAAGCGTTGACTCTAGATGATGATGATGACAATGTTGGTGTTGATGTGGAGAAATTAAAGAAGAATGAAGAATCTGATGATATAAAACCTATTCCTGAACCGAGTTGTTCGACACGGGCACTAGGCAGGAAAAGGCCAGCTGCTGGTACACTGGTTGTCTGCCCTGCGAGTGTTCTACGACAGTGGGCCAGGGAGATCGACGACAAAGTTGGAGATGAAGCCAAGCTTTCTGTGTTGGTTTATCATGGCGGCAATAGGACAAAAGATCCTGTTGAACTTGCAAAATATGACGTGGTTCTCACAACATATTCTATTGTGACTAATGAAGTTCCAAAGCAATCTTTAGTTGAGGAGGATGAAATTGATGAAAAAAATGGGGAAAAATTTACGTTATCCTCTGATTTTTCCGTTAGTAAAAAGAGGAAAAAGACATATAATCCTACTAAGAGGAGTAAAAAGGGTAGAAAAGGAATTGACAGTTCTATTGATTGTTCTTCTGGTCCTCTTGCAAAAGTAGGTTGGTTTAGGGTTATTCTAGATGAAGCTCAAACAATAAAGAATCACAGAACACAGGTGGCTAGAGCGTGCTGCAGCCTTCGAGCCAAAAGAAGGTGGTGCTTATCAGGAACACCTATTCAAAATGCTATTGATGATTTATATAGTTACTTCAGATTCCTGAAGTATGATCCTTATGCCGTATATAAATCATTCTACAATACAATAAAAGTTCCAATATCCAGAAATTCTATCCAGGGTTACAAGAAGCTTCAAGCAGTTCTTAGGGCTATAATGCTACGTCGTACAAAAGGTGAATGATTTTTCTCTGGTTGCTGATTTCCTGGTTGGATACTTTGTAAATGTATCCTTCTTAGTGGTATAGATTTTCAGTTCCTTTTCAATATTTCTGCTGACTCCTAAGTCTAGTTCTCCAATTAGATAACCTCTCTTGCTTCAATTTGTTGTCTCATTTCTTTATCAACCTTTGGTATTCCATCTCAAATATTGGTGGAGATTCGATCTTGTACATGATGTGTTCACGGGGTTTCTTCTAATAGCTTTGGGATTGTAGAAAAGTAATAGTCAGTGAAAGAAAGATAAGAGAATGAGTTTATTGACTTGAATGGCCAGGTTCCTTGTGTGTCTTATTTATAATTAAAACTAGGTCAAGTAAGGATAGTACAACTAGTACAAGCCCCTCCCACTAGTTATGACACACATATTTAACCCTAACCATCATACTTCTAACACTCCCCCTTAAGCTGATGCTTACAAAGCTTCCAACTTGTTACAAATAAAACCCAACCAAAATTAAAAAGAAAAACAAATCAAAACTTAAATATTGTAACTATCAACAATAAATGTTGATTAAAGAACTTTAGCAACTAGTATTCCTCTTGACGATGTCCTTGATATACAAACAACTCCCATAATTCTTCAACTTGCTTCCCTTGAGTAGCCCCTCAACATTCTCACAACTGCACTCCTCAGCCACATTGTCTAACACAATGAAACACCTCCCAAAAATCTTCAACCTACTTTCTGTTAGTAGTTATGTGGAAATATGGAAATCTTGCATTAATGTGGGATTTAATGTGGAGAAAATCAATGTTATTTGTAGAGGCTGTTAAGGGGATTCGCTGTCTCTATTTTGGCGGATTTAATGCCCTCTTTCTAGGAGTAGTTTTAGGGATTTTTTTTTTCTTCCCTTATTTGTGTCCATATTGTATGTACAACAATGAGCAATGACATATAGAATTATTTTCTGATTGCATGGTATCAGAGCCTATCCTTTGTCCCAATCCTATGTATCAATGATGGATACCACCGTCGGAAGCCAGGAATCCATGACCTCTGGTACTCACGATAACGAGTCTGAGGTCATCGCCACCATGGGCTTGAATGCTCCAGACTTTACGTTCTTCCAATTCATCGTGGAAAAATTGAATGAAAGGAACTACAGAGAGTGGGCCTAATCTATCAAGCTCGTGATTGACAGGAAAGGGAAGCTTGGCTACTTGATTGGTGACACAAAGCAACCTGCCTCAACGGACGTTGTCTCCTTGAAAAAATGGAAGTTAGAAAAATCCATGGTGACAGCATGGCTCGTAAATTCCATGAAGCCATTTATCGAAAAAACCTACCTATTCTTGCCTACGGCAAAAGAAGTCTGGAAGCAGTTCGAGAGACTTGCTCAAATGCTGAAAATGCCTCTTACGTTTTTGAAATTAAAACCTGACTATGGCAAATGAAACAAGGGGAGAGGGATGTCACTAATTACTACATGGAAATGACAGCCCCTTTGGTAGTAACTCGATATGAGTTTTGAAATGGAATGGGAATGCTCAGGTGACAGTGTTAGGTACAAGAAAAAACTTGAAAATAAGCATGTATTTGAATTTCTTGTTGGGCTGAACAAGAGCCTAGATGATGTTAGAGGAAGGATACTTGGACGACACCCCCTTCCATCAACTTGTGAGGTCTTCTCTAAAGTACGAAGAGAACAAAATAGGAGGAAGGTAATGTTGAAGGACGGTACGTTCACTGGAACCTCCAGACCTGAGTTGTTTGCAATGCCATCTAAAGGAACACTGGTTGGCTGGTTCAACTCCAAAACAACAAAAGGGACGTGCTTGGTGTGATCACTGCCATAAGCCTGGCCACATAAAGGATACTTGTTGGAGATACGTGGGAAGCCAGCTTATTGTAAACTAAGACAGAACAACGGAAACCGTGGCCATTATACAGCTGTTGAACCCCAGACCGAGAAACCTCCAGTGAAAAAAGGCAACAATTCAACTTCAAGTTGTGCGTTTAATCTTGCACAGTTGGAGCAATGTTACAAAATGTTTTCCAGCCTGCAACCCTTTGGTCAATCCTCCACTAATGCCCCCTCTTGCTCATTAGCCCACAAAGGTAATTTCTTGAAAGGGTCACAACCTCTCAAACTAGCACACAGTGGATTATTGATTATGGTGCTTTAGACCATATGACCGCTGCCTATAACTTTTTTCCTCATATTCACCTTGTGTTGGTAATCTTAAAGTTAAGATAGCATATGGCTCTCTCTCATCTATTGCAGGAAAAGGGAGTATCTGAATATCTGACTCTATAATCCTAGAATATGTTCTTCATGTTCCAAAGTTGCCTTGCAATTTGTTGTCCATTAGCCAATTAACAAAAAGTTCTAATTTTTCTGCTAAATTCACTCCCTCTCACTATGTTTTTCAGGATCTCTCATTGGGGAAGACGATTGGCAGCTAAGGAGTGTGAGGGGCTCTACTACTTTGAGGAGGACAATATGAGTAAACAATGTAAAGATGCAGTTTGTGATTTTGTATCTGTCTCTAGGGATAGTGAAATTATGTTATGGCATTTTAGAATGGGTCATCCAAACTTTCAATATTTGAGAAATTTATTTCCATCCATTTGTTCAAACAAAACATCCTTTGATTTTCAATGTGAAATTTTTGAACTTGCAAAACATTACTTCATTCCAAAAGACCAAATACAAACCTACCAAGCCGTTTACTGTGATCTATAACGACTTATGGGGACCTTCCTGTATCCCTAATTGTACCCATTCAAAATGGTTCATTACATTCATTGATGAACACATTAGAATTTGTTGGGTTCATTTGTCTAAAGAAAAAACTGATGTTCATTCTGTGCTCACAAATTTTCACTCAATAATACAAACACAATTCCAGACACAAATTCAAATTTTACGTACTGATAATTGTACAGAATACTTCAACACTATGTTGGGAGATTACCTCCAAAAGCATGGAGTAATTTACCAAAGCTCTTGCGTTGACACTCCCCAACAAAATGGGATTGCTGAATGCAAAAGTAGACACCTCCTAGAAGTTGCCCGTGCTTTGATGTCCACTACCAACAGGCCAAAAATGTTTTGCGGAGATGCTGTTTTGACAGCCACATATCTCATTAATAGGATGCCCAGCCGTGTTCTTTCATTTGAAACTCCTTTCCGAAAATTCCAACAATATTTTCCTACCTCGCGACTCAATTCTGACCTTACTCTCCGAGTGTTTGGTTGCACTACCTTTGTTCATGTTCCCTCCCATCATTGGAGCAAATTAGATCCAAAATTTCTTAAGTGTGTCTTTATTGGCTATTCTCCCTCTCAAAAAGGCTATAGATGCTATGACCCTTCCACAAAGAAATTATTTGTTAGCCTTGATGTTACCTTTTATGAAAACACCCCTTACTTCCCATAGCACTCACTTCAGGGGGAGAATTTAAGTGAAGCTCATTTTTTGGACTTTGACCTTACTATTCTTGAATTGGTCCCAAACGTTGAAGTTCCAGCATCTGTCCAAAACACTGAACCAATGCAGCTGAAACTGAAACTATTCCAAACTCTGAACCTCTCACACCTCCCAACCCTAGTATGCCATTTACAAGAGGAAATTAGAAACCATGGGGAGATACAAAAAAACAAAGTGACACAGAAATTTTTGTTTACTCAAGGAGGCCAAAATCAAGGTATGAAGAGAATCTCACACCTGAGGCACCAAGTGAGTTGGAACCGATGATAGATCCAAGTGATTAAGATTCCCCTTCCAACAGTGATAAGGTTAAGTCTTTTGATATTGATCTTCCCATTGCTCTTAGGAAAAAAAACTCGGTCATGCACCCTTCACCCTATCTCAAGGTTCATATCATATAATGTTCTTTCTACAGAATATAGGGCTTTTCCTCTAACCTTGATAGTGCAGAAATTCTTAAGGATATTCATGAGGCCTTGGAGATTCCGAAATGGAGAGAGGTTGTCAAGGAAGAATTACAAGCCTTGGAAAAAAATGGAACTTGGGAAGTGGTGGATTTACCAAGAAGAAAGAGACCTATTGGCTGCAAAAGGGTGTTTACATTAAAATATAGAGCTAATGAGACAATAGAACGTCACAAGGCATCCCTTGTTGCAAAAGGGTTGACCCAAACCTTTGGCATTGACTACACAGAAATGTTTGCACCAGTTGCAAAATTGAATACAATTTGGTTTCTTGTCCATGGCTGCCAACTTAGATTGGCCATTTCAACAACTTGATATTAAGAATGCTTTTCTGAATGGGGAATTAGAAGAAGTCTTCCTGACAATGCCACCCGGTCGTTGTAAAAAGGGTGAGTAAAACTGAGTATGCAAACTTAAGAAGTCTCTGTACAGGCTGAAACAATCACCAAGAGTATGTTTTGCTAGATTTACAAAGGTGATAAAAGGTCAAGGATATCAGCAAGGGCAGTCAGACCATACAATGTTCTTCCAACAATTTGAAGATGGGTTGAAGACAATCTTGATCATATGTGTTGATGATATAATCCAAACAAGAGATACTATAGTAGAGATGGAGAGGCTGAAGAAAATTCTAGCCACTGAGTTTGAGGTAAAAGACCTAGGGCAAATGTGCTACTTCTTGGGAATGGAGATTGCTAGATCTCAAAGGGGCATTAATGTCTCTCAATGTAAATATGTACTTGATCTTCTAATAGAAACTGGTATGTTTGTGTGTAAACCAAGTGACACACCCATTGAAGCAAGAAAAAGAGTAGAAGATGTCGGGAATCTAGTTGAAAAAAAAAGATATCAGAGAATAGGTGGCAAACTTATATACCTATCGCACACCAGACTTGACGTTGCCTTTGTTGTCAGTGTAGTGAGCCAACACATGCATTCACCAAACGAAACTCACCTAGAAGCAGCATACAAAATTCTCATATATCTCAAGCGCTCACCAGGCAGAGGACTATTTTTCAAGAAAAATGAGAGCAAGTAGAAGTCTTCACAGATGCTGATTGGGTAGGTTCAACTGAAGATGGAAGGTCTACTACTTGGTATTGCACCTTTGTTTAGGGAAATTTGGTAACTTGGAGGAGTAAGAAGCAAAATGTATAGGCTAGAAGTATTGCTAAAGCTGAGTTTAGAGCTGTTGCACAGGGAATATGCGAAGGACTGGTTAAAGAAACTCTTGGAAGAGCTACATGTCACTGTAAACTTCGCTATCGAGCTTTACTGTGATAACAAGCAGCAACCAATATCTCTCAATCCAGTCCAACATGATCGAACCAAGCATATAGAAGTTGACAGACATTTTATCAAAGAAAAGGTTGAAGGAGTGATCTGTATGACTTATTTTCCTACAAAAGAACAAACTGCAAGCATCTTTTCTAAACGTTTGCCTTGGCAAAAATTTGATGATTTTATTAGCAAGTTGGATATGATTAACATTTACAGTCCAACTTGAGGGGGAGTGGAAATATGGAAATCCTTTGGAAATATGGAAATCCAGCATTAATGTGGGATTTAATGTGGAGAAAATCAGTGTTATTTGTAGAGGTTGTTAAGGGGATTCTCTGTCTCTATTATGGCAGATTTAATGCTCCCTTTCTAGGTGTAGTTAAATAGGACTCATGGCTTGTACAACAATAGAGCAATGAAATATAGAATTATTTTCTGATCACAAGTTCCCTCAATCTTCTCTCAGTTGGTCTACACTACTTTGGTTGTTGCCTTGGCACCCAACAACACAATCTCTTAATAGTGCCAAAGTCTTCAATATGCAACTCTCAAAGTCTCCACTCCTTACGACTCCTCAAGTTGTACCTAGAGTTTTGACTACAACTTTCTTAACAAGAAAACTAACAAACCAACAATGAAACAATTACTCATAATATCAAACACCAATTCAAATCACCTAAACTGATCATAACACATCAATACCAGAAGCCATCTCAATACTTTATCATCAATTTGAAAAAATCACTAAACCAAGAAAATAACCACAAATAGCCACATTTAAAGCACCAAAAAAAAAAAAAACCCACAAAGTGTTTGTAAATAACAAACTAAGAGGTAAGATAGAGCCAAAACAGCACACTCAATCACAACTCAAGACAAGAAGAGGCTGGGGATGAGTCCAGGTGGTCTAGTTGGCACGTTCTAGGTTAGCTGATGTGACTGCCGGCGGCGCACACACCTACACACGTTGGCTTATGGAAATGAAGTTAGAAACTATTAAATGGTGCGTGACTGCGCATGATAAGGATTTCTAGGCAGTCATCGCCGGGGATGGACCGATTGGACTTTCTTGCGGTCGATTAGGGTCGTTGGTCTGAAAAAATCTCACCAAAAAGTTCTTTGGTCACTGAAAAAGTGTAGACAGAGGAGAGGTTGGAAAAGGGGGGTTGGAGCTCCACCATAGAAGTGGTCGGAGCTTCGACCATGAGAGATTCGAGAATGGGATAACTGACTTGAATGGACAGGTTCCCTATATGTCTATTTATAATTAAAAATAGGTCGAGTAAGGATAGTATAAATAGTATAAGCCCATGCCATTAGTTATGACACTCACGTCTTTAACCCTAGCCGTCATACATCTAATAGGGATGAAGTGGTTCTTGACATGGTATTAGAGCCCTTTATGACCAAGTGGTTAGGAGTTCCATCCTTGCCTCTCTTCGTTCTCCTAATTAAATCAAATTTCAGGATAAAGTATGCTAGGCTTGTGTCTTGTCCACTCTTCAAGTTCAAAGGGCTTTTGCATGAGAGGACATGTTAGAGATAGAAACATATTAAAAGGTGCTTACTATGCTACATCTGGTGGTGTAGCAATACACCCTCACCCAGATGCTGGGTAGGGCCCATAATAAACTGGGTGGGGCCCCTAGCATCTAGGTGAGGTTTTATTGCTGCATCCGGATGTAGCTTAGAAAAGGCCATATTAGGTTGTTGGTGGACTTTTTCCTAACAACTTGAGCTTTTGGAAGAGTTAATTTTTGACATGGTATTAGAGCCTCTTTGACTAAATGGTCAAGAGTTTAATCTGTGCAGTTGCTAGCAACATTCTTCATAATTAAATTAATTTTAGCACAAGGTTTGGGCTTGTGCTTTGTCCATGCTTCAATCCCAAATGGCTTTCATGTGAGGGGACACTAGACATGCTAGAGATATTAGCAAAAATCAATCATGGCCTTCATATAAAAACTTAAGCTTTTGGAATGAAGTGGTTCCTGACAAAAAAATCCAGATTCTTTCACCTAAACAAACAATCCAGATTCAATGAAGTAAAATATACTGTAGTCTCATTGTAAGGGTCAGAAAAATTGCACTTTCTGAGTCTTACATAAACTTGAAGGAATTCTTGCATTGCAAATTCTTGTTTTCCAGATTCCTATAGGATTAGGTGAGGGTTTTGAGGCAGTGTTGACTCCAACTGGTACTAAAGTATATAAGGACTAAGGACATAGTCGGTGTCAGTATTCAGTTCATTTCTTGTTATTTTTTTCTTGTCTTCAATTTGCCATTAGAATGCCAAAAAAGGGTTTATAATCATGGACTGTGGTTCAAATATGAGATGCTTTAATGATTGGAGCATTAGTGAATACTGAATTTTTTTAATGATGTTATGGTATTGGATAGCTTCTTGTTCTCAACTCAATAAAAGCATCATATTATTGTTACACTAGGTGTGAACACTAGTTATTATGATCTAGCGTGTACATGAGTTGTGTCTTGGATATATTCCAGCTGTACTACTAGCTGGAGTGTGAGTTGTACATAGCTGTATTATGTCTTGTACAAAGTTGTAAACTACCTATACCATTGTTGTGTAAGTCAGTATTATCATTGAAACTATGGAACTTAAGGCTTCCTCCTTAATTTTTCTATATTTACAATTATCAACTTATAATATTTTGATTTTTTTGGTAATATTTCATATGCATTTTCAATGATCAAATTATTCCTTAAATTCATTTAACTCCTTGATTTCTTTTACAATGATCATCATGTAGAATGTAATTTATTGGAGATATTCTGTTTTCCAAATGTTTCACCTTGCATATATTGTTGCCTAAGGGCACTGACTGAACTTCTCAGCCATCAAGGTTTTGGTTTGTTGACTTGAGCTGGATTTGTTATGAACTTGGAGTCACATACTGTGGGGTGGTGAGTAATGGTGAGTATTGGTCTCTTTTTTGCTATATAATTTTAATTTCTTGTGTTTAGGAACTTTGATTGATGGGCAGCCAATAATCAATTTACCCCCTAAAACAATTCGGCTGAATAAGGAAGATTTTTCAATTGAGGAGCGGGCCTTCTACACCAAGTTGGAAGCAGACTCTCGTTCTCAATTTAAGGTTTGTATTCTTCTACTTTGTTTATCTTGGACAACTTGTATTGTATTATCTTTTGGTGTTTTTGAATACCTGCTAGCAAGTGTTCCTTTGCTAATGAGATTTTAAACCTAGTTCATGGATTTTGTTTTTCATTTTCTTTGTTTTTGATAGTGAATCAAGGTGGTTATCTTTCATGTGGGTAGAACTGGTAGAGTAGGCAGGCTTTTCTAAACTGGCTAATCTGTAAAATATGTTCAACAATGTGCTATGTAGAACTGAATTTGTTGCATCCTATTGTGGATTTTACTTGGCCAGTATATGTTATGGTATCTTGTCAACCTTTCTACAAGGTAGTTGCAGAAGAAATAACTTCACATAATTACCACAGCATGGTTTAGATTTAAAATTTGTTAGAGTTAACTACTCTATGCACTAAATACTGTCTGATTTAATTTGTGTCAGGAAGGATAGGAAGAGAAAGACAAGGAAGATTGGACATAGGTCTAGAACATTGAAGCATGTTTACAAAATATTTCTTATGGAGAAGTATGAAATTTATGTGGCTCTTAAGCTTACCTGCAACTTAGAAACAAATCAAATGATCTATAGGTTGTTTGAACACTATAAAAAAATTTCAGGCCTAAAGATTTAGTGATGAGATCATCAACCGATCTACTGACTTACCACGCTTCTGTGTTATCTTAATTTATGTCCTAAGTTGCATCTTTTCTTTTATCTTGTAAAGACTAAAGAAGTAACATACCTATTACATTTAGCAATGCCATTTCTTCATCTTACTGCTACTGAATTTGAAACAAATAATATCTGTAGTCTATGAGCTATGTCTTCATCAAGCACTTTTCATGTTTGAAAAATTAGTCGCAATTTGTCTCTAATATCTGCAGTCTGTTTCATCAATCACAACTGTTCCCTTTTGTCTCTAATTGATTCTGTCCATTTTTCTTCTAGTCAAGATATGAGAGTTTGGAATCTTTGATTCCTCTGGTATTTTCTCTTGTAAATCTTATTTTCAGTTCCTGACCCATTCTCCGTCTAGGGAACAGTTTCTTCTTGATAAGCCAATTTGGAATTCTAAAGTTCCTTCTAAGGTTAGATCTTTTGTTTGGACAGCAATACTCAATAGGATTAACACAAATGACTTGTTGCAGGTTCAAAGGCCCTATACAGCTCTTTCTCCTAACATATTATGGGACAAAATTGTTCATATGGTGTCCCTTTGGTGTTCGGCACATGGGTTTTTTAGGGGAGTCACAATAATACATATGCAAAGAGATTGGGTGGCCTTACTACATCTAAGAGTTTTTAGGGATTTTGTTTTTTCGTTTTGTTTTTGGTTGTTTTTGCTCTTTCTTGATTGAGGATTTCTTATCCTCCAACAAGTTGTAACTCCTTTTCTCTCTAATCAAATTTATTCTTTTATAAAAAAAAAAATAGTCGCAAATATTTAAAGTTGTAACTCCTCATTGTTTTTAGCATGTATTCTCGCTAAGTTGTTGTTTCTAAAACACACAGAAGTTGCAATTTTGCATTTATAAATTAACCCAGCGTTTTTGGGTAAAGTTTGAGAATTTATATATATATTTTTTTAAATCTGGCCTAGTTTCATAGTTGAGTTGTTTTCTTAATGCAATATCAGAGTGGCTACTAAGGTAGGCGTTAGCAGTGGTTCACCTCAATTTGTGGCCCTTCAAAATCCATGATTATGATCCTTTCTATAGGAAAAGCTAAGTTATGCATATGCATTTTGTGCTCCTTGGCGTATGATTTCAATGCAGTACGGTTCCCTAATGAAAAATTGGGATGCCACATTACTTTCTATGAGGGGTTTCGATTATTTCATTTCTGATTGTGACGTCAGAGACTTGAATTTGTCCAATTTCCAATTTAACTGGTCAGGTGCTACAGATCACAGTTTTTTCCCATTTGAACAGATTTTTGTTCAGAAGCACTTGGGAGGCTATGTATTAGAGATTACAATAAAACTTCATGAGCTTTTGATAGACCCACAATTAGATTCACGTATGCTAGAAGGAAGAACAGGCCACGAATGGAAGCTGAGTAGTGGTTAGTAAGTGAAACAGGGATAATTCTGTAAGACAAAAAGAGGAGGGATTCAGTTAGATTGGTAGTTTTCTGTTGAAATGCAGTTAGGTAGCTAGTAACTACAGGGGATTCTAGGACGAGCTTCCTATAAAGTGGGAAGGGGGCTAAGACTGGGGGAGGCTGGTTTTAACTGGTATGGGAGGGTGGTAGGTCGAATACCTACTGGACTTGTATTCTTTTCAATTCTCAATACTAGACTCCTCGGGAGCATTTCCTTTTCTGTTTTCAGGTTTAATTCTAAGATAGTTCATATCAGCTTTCACCTAATAGCTTAAGCTTTTGGGATGAAATGGTTCTTGACAATATGTTTTATGATCTTGTGCTAGAAACATTGCCGCAACTTGTTTCAGATCATTTTCCATTATATTGGAGTGTTACATGGTTTAGTGGGGTCTCACTCCTTTCTGTTTTGAGAATATGTGGATTAATCACCATGAATTCTTCCGTTTTGTAAAGGAAGTGTGGGGACATTAGGATTAAAAAAGAATCCTTGGAGAAATGGATTATTTAGAGAAGCTAGGTGGGGAGGGAGGATTATCTTTGGAGTAGAGATATAGGAGGAACATTTTGAAGAATGAGAACTGGTTTTGCTCAGTGAGGAAACTTGGAGGAGGAAAAAAACTAGGCTTCAATGGGTCGAGGATGAGGATGCTACTTTTAGATTGTCCCATAGAGTGGCAATAGGTAGGATGAGGAAGGGTATTATAAAAGAGTGGGAGCTTGAAAATGGAAACTGGGTTAAAGATATTGGAGATATTGCAGATGAAATTAGTCCTTTTTACTCAGGAAAATTTCTCTAGGCCATTCATAGAAGGTTTGGATTGGTGTCCTCTCTCTGACTCTAAGGATAAAAGCTTGGTGGTTGAAAGGCCTTTTGAAGAAGTGGAAGCTCAAAAAGCTGTTTGGAGCTTGGATAAGGAAAACGTTCTCCAAATAGGGAGAAGTTTTCTCTTGACAAGCCTGTGTGGAAGTCCAAGGCTCCTCCTTCTAAGGTTAACTCATTTATTTGGACTTTGGACTGTGGTACTAAATAGAATTAATACTGATGATATGTTGCAGGTTTGCATTCCAAAAGCAGTTTTATCTCCTGATATTTGTCTTATGTGTATGTATAGCTTTGAATCTGTTGCTCATCCTTTTTTACATTGCCGTTGGGTGGCTGGCTTTTTGTGGAATAAGTTATTTGGTATTTTGGTGAGCGTTGGGTGTGCCCTAGGATCTTGGAAAAAATTCTCTTGACAAGGTTTAAAGGGTTAGAATAAGGAGGCTGCAACTTTGTGGCAAATGTAGTTTTTGTGGTGTTTTGGTTGATTTGATTAGAGAGGAATGCTATGATATTCAAGGGAATCTCTTTATTTACCCAGTTGTTGCAGGATAAAATAACTTTTATGGCTTCACTTTGGTGTTCGTGTTGGATTTAATTATTTAAATATTATTAATAATGTGAATTAACGTTAATCAATTATTTGGAATTAATGGGCTGTAAAGGATAATAATTTGTGAGTATTTTACGTATATAGCACGGACCAGTTTATGAATATTGTAGTGGGTTAGTAAATGGATAATCCATGATGGGTTGGATTATCTATTATTTACCAGTGGTCTCGTATGATATATATATGTGTGTGTGTGTGGTTTACCCGTTATACCATATAGTTTTGTTGTTTTCCATCAGGCAGAGAAGAGTTTTTCAATTTCCCTCTTATCCTCTTCCGATCCTCATTGTCACTATACCACACATTCACCCATTCTCAATCTCATGCCTTCACTTCTTCTGGTATCTCTTGCGTTTCTCTTATCTTGCAATTCTCATATCACTGCCATGGATCTAGCTCTGACATCAAGTATTTATTGATCTCTACTCTCCAGACATGCTGTAGATTTGATTATCATTTGGTATTTTCTCCTTCAATTGGTATTAGAGCCATCTTAATCACATCTATAGCTGTTTGTGTGTGGATGAATTTTTCCACTTTTGTTTTGAGTGTTTTTTGGGAGTTGTTTCCATGGATCCTTGTCTTGTTTTTTATGGATCTATGGCTGCTTTTTCTTTACTGAGTTTTTCTCAAAATTTTGGGTCAACACTATTGATTCTTTGTTCATAAAAGCACTTGAAAGTGAGGAAATAATCATGCAATATGATAGATCTATGAAAAATCCTTTTTAGGTACAAAGATCGCAGGATTTGGAGGTGCTTTGAGGCGGTTGGAGCATTGGGTCAGAAAAACCCGATTGCAGACCTGGCTAGAGGTTCAAGAAGGCCCAGCCGGGTCTAGCCATTCCCACTCACGGCCCATGCACGCGTGATACCAATTGAAGGAGAAAATACCAAATGATAATCAAATCTATAACATGTTTGGAGAGTAGAGATCAGAAAATACCTGATGTCAAAGCTGGATCTACGGCGATGATATGAGAATTGCAAGATAAGAGAAACAGGGGATACTAGAAGAAGTGAAGGCTTGAGATTGAGATAGGGTGAATGTGTGGCACAGTGATAGTGAGGCTCAGAAGAGGAAAAGAGAGAAATTGTTCTCTGCTTGATGGAAAAAAACAAAACTATATGGTATAATGGGTAAACTCTATATATATATTTATCAGACGAGACCAGGGACCTCTCTAGTGGTAAATAATAGATAGTCCAATTCATCGTGGATTATTCATTTATTAAATCCATCAATTGGTCTAGTGCTATATACACATACTACTCACAAATTAATATCCTTTACAACTCCATTAATTTTAAATAACTGACTAATGCTAATCCACATTATTAATAATATTTAAATAATTAAATCCAACATTCTCCCACTTGATAGCATTAGTTTGTTATTAGAAATGAAACGATTAATATTGCCATAACAGGAATATGAACAGTAAGCCAAGCACTTTTGACCAACAATCTAGAAATGAAACATAAGCCTTTGAATATGCAGAAAATTGTATCTGATAGGAATAAATTATCATACATGTCAATAAACTCATATCTCATGTCTAGAAACAAAATATGGAATGTTTAACGGGGAAAGCATAATTGATCATGACAAAATAATGCATGCAATTCCCAAACAAATAGTCCAAGCATTCCAAGAATGCTATTAGAGATATGACAAAATGATCAACATACCATAATGTTACTAATAAACAATTACATCATATGGCAACACAAGTGTTCCATTAGTATCTCAAAATACATAGCCAACATATGCGTAAGTCCAAGCTCCCACTAACCCAAAACATCAGAAGATATAATCAGCCCCTTATTAATTATATGGTCTCAAAAGGCTGTAACAGTCAAGCCTTTGGTTAGTGGATTTGCCAACATGTGACTTGTGGCAATGTACTCAACTCGAGTTTCAGAACTCCGAACTTTCTCTCTGACAAACAGGTACTTTATATCAAAATGCTTTGAACGAGCAGAACTCCTGTTATTGTGAGAGAATGATACAGCAGCAGTACTGTTGCAATAAATAGTCAATGGTCTAGATATACTCTCAACAACATGAAAGCTAGAAATCAAATGTCTCAACCACATAGCTTGCCAAGTAGCCTCAGAACATGCAACATACTCTACTTCCGTAGTTGAAGTAGTTGGAAGTGTTTGTTTAACACTTTTCCATGAAACAACTCCTACAGCTATCATAAAAATATAACCAGAAGTAGACTTTCTGTCATCTTGGCAGCCAGCAAAATCAAGATCAAAATAACCTGTGACTTCTAGATGGTCAGACCTTTTGTAAGTCAACATGTAGTCCTTGGTACCTTGCAAATACCTCATGACCTTCTTCACAGCTTTCCAATGATTTTGACTTGGATTGCTCAAATATCTCCCCAAAATATTAACAACAAAAGCAATATTAGGGCGAGTACAAACTTGAGCATACATCAAGCTGCCAATAGCAGAAGCATATGGGACCTTGTCCATATCAGCCCTCTCCTTATCATTTTGAGGACATTGAGATTTGGAGAGCTTATTACTCTTTTGAACAGTTGCAGCACATGAAGTATATCCCTTTGGGACAATTTGAGAATGCCACGAAATCTATCACAATGAATTTTGATACCTAGAACAAAAGAAGCATCACCAAGATCCTTCATATCAAAATGTCCATATAGCATGTCTTTTGTCTCATTCAGGAGTCTAACACAATTACTGGCAAGAAGTATATCATCAACATATAGCACAAGAATTATAAACTTGCTCCCACTCATTTTCAGATAAATACATTGATTTGAAGCATTTTCTTTGAAGCCAAAAGAGGTGATTACCTCATCAAATTTCAAATACCATTGTCTAGAGGCCTGCTTCAAACCATAAATGGATTTCTTCAATTTACACACTAAGTGTTCTTTGCCATTTTCAACAAAACCATCAGGCTGAAATATATAAACATCTTCATACAATTCTCCATTCAAGAAAGCAGTTTTGATGTTCATTTGATGAAGTTCCAAATTGAAGTGAGCAACTAAAGCCATAACAACTCGAAAAAAATCTTTAGTACAAATTGGTAAGAAAGTTTCCTTATAATTGATACCCTCCCGTTGACTATATCTTTTAGCTACTAACATGGATTTGTATCTTTCAATTTAACCATTTGGACTACGTTTGGTCTTAAAAACCCATTTGCAACCAACTGGTTTACAGCCATCTGGTAATTCCACAAAATCCCAAATGTCGTTGTAAGACATAAAAGCCAACTCATATTGCATAGCACTCATCCATTCAGAGGCTTTAGAATAATAAAGATTGTCCTAAAAAGAAATAGGATCAGAGTTGGCACCCAAATCAAAATCATGCTCCTTAAGATCCACCACAAAATCATTTGATTATGCACTCTTTGAGATCTCCTTAAAGGAATCTCTTCTACAACTGCTTGCTCTTGGTTATCCACCAATGGTGTTGGGAAAACAACATTTTCGGGAAGAGTTTGATTAGCATTGAGATCTATAGGAAGCATTTCATCTACCAGAGATGAATGTGTAGGCAATGGAACAGTAACCTGCTCTTCTCTAAGAGTGATGATACGTGAAGTTTGACTCCCACTATTCTCATCATCCTCAAAGCAAATTGCACGGTCTGATGCAATAACATGGCTAGAATGAGAAGGACAATAAAACCTGCTATCTCTGGAGCCAATACAATAGCCAATGAAATAACCACTCACGGTCTTGACATTTAACTTCTTCAATTGAGGATTATAAGGTCTTATTTTTGCCTTACAACCCCACACATGGGAATGCCTTAAACTATACTTCTTACTAGTCATTTGCTGACGAGGAGTTTTATGAACAGATTTACTAGGCACTTCATTCAAAATGTACACAGTAGTTCTTAAAGCATCACCCCATAAGAATTTAGGCAAGGATGAATGACTCAACAGACACCTCACCATATCTAAAAGTGTATGATTTCGTCTTTCAGCAACCTCATTTTGCTCAGGAGTGCTTGGCATGGTGTGTTGAGCTTCTATTCCACAATACTGAAGGAACCTAGCAAAGATTCCTGGATTTCTTCCTGTTTCATCATATTTACCATAATACTCGCCATCTCTATTAGATCTCACACATTTAATCTACTTACCTGTCTTCAATTCAATAGTAACCATGAATGTTTTGAAGGCATCCAAGGAACTAGATTCTTCCATAAGAAGACCAATCCACCCAAATTTGGAATAGTCATCTATGAAAGTGATAAAGTACTTAAAACCACCCATAGCAGCAAGTGTAATTGGTCCACATATATCAGTGTGAGTCAGCTCTAGTACACCAAAACATGTATTTGCTCCTTTCTTTCTAGCCTTTGTAGTAAGTTTTCCCTTAATACAATGAATGCAGGAATCAAAATCAAAGAAATTCAAATCATGCAAAACATCTTGCTTGATCAATCTCTCAATTCTATCTCTAGAAATGTGCCCCAAACATATATGCCACAACATAGAAGAATTTTCATGAACTTTAATACGCTTGTTTCCAACAATAGAATTCACAGTAGAATTAATAGACACACAATCCAATTTCAACATATACAAACTATTACATAAAACACATGAACCAACCATAACAAAATTATAATAAATAACAATTTTTCCATTACCAAGTTTAAAAGTATAGCCACACTTATCTAACGCTGAATTGAAATCAAATTCCTTCTGATAGAAGGTACATAAACTGCGTCTCTTAATTCTAACATATGCCCTGAAGATAATTGCAAAGAAACAACTCCTATATTTTCTACTGGTACTTTAGCTCCATTTCCCACAGAAATCATTGACTCCGCTTTACTTGACTTCCTTAGACTCCTTAATTCCTTCTTTCTTACGTTTGTTCTTAAGGATGAAACAATCTGCCATTTTAAGACCAAATTACAATAAGCACTTCTACTTTGCCTCTAATGCAGGCTTCTTTCCTTTCTTCTTATCAAGATGAGGCTTGTCCTGTCACTTTAAGAAACATTTTTTTCATTCTTATTGCTGGACACAAGCAACAAATTGAGTGTTGTGAGTTATTTTTCTTAATAGACTCTTCTTCTTGAGTGGCTATGTCAATCATCTCATCAATGGTCTACTCATCCTTTTGAGTTGTAAGATGTCTTGAGAACATCAAATTGTGGTGGAAGAAACTGCAAAACTTTCCAAAACAGATAATTGTCACCCATCTCAACTCTCAGTGATGCAGTTAGGAACCGAGAATGGACTGATTTCTAGATTAAAAATCCAGAACAAGACTTCAGGGAAGCTGTATAATGCAGCTTCAGAAGTGTGGCAACAGAAAGCCTTCTGTTTCTCAAGAAACTCGACCAAAAAATTCCAATTCTATTCCATCAGAAATGTTACAAATAGATAAATAAGGGAACACACCAGAATTACTAAAATACCCCTTACAACACAAATATTACCACATAGGTCCCACACAAGGTTACAACATAACTACTACTCAGAAACACAAAAATAACAGAGATTCCTAAAGAAATAACAGTAAGATAGGTATTTCCTAGAACTCTTATGACTATCCATCCTATGATAGTAAATCAAAGCAGAGAGCTCTGCATCAGTCCTCCCTTCTTGAGAAGAACTCGACCCTGAGTTGATGGATAAGTAAAGAGGCTCCTCATGATCATAATACTCGTGCAAGTCAGCAACATTGAAAGTGTTAGAGATTCCAAACTCTTGAGGAAGGTCCACCACATAAGCATTGGAGTTGATTTTCCTGAGGATTCTGTAAGGCCCATATTTCCTTGGTTGTAACTTGTTTTATGTACCCGTGGGGAACCTCTCTCTCCTTAAGAACACCATAAGAATCTCCTTCTTTGAATTCCTTATGCCTCCTGTGTAAGTAAGCAGCTTTCTTATACCTGTCATTGGTTTCTTCTAACTTCATTTTCTCCCTTTCATGGACATGGAGTACTTCCTCAGCCATGTGTTTGGCTGGAATACTCTTTTCAGAGGTACCAGGCAACTTGACTAAATCCAGAGCATGCTGGGGAACCTTAGTGTATACAATGGAAAAGGGATGATTGGCCTGTAGCATTATGAGGAGCATTATTGTATGCAAATTCAGCCTGTGGCAAGGCATGATCCCACCCTTTAGGCTTGTCTCCACAGATACATCTGATCATGTTTCCAAGTGTCCTGTTAAGAACCTCGGTCTGACCATCTGTTTGAGGATGGGCTGTGCTACTAAAATTCAAGGAGGTGTCAAACATTTTCCATAGGGTAAGCCAAAAGTGACTTAAAAATTTAGAGTCCCTATCTGATGTGATAGATTTAGGAAGCCCATGAAGCCTTACAATTTCCCTAAAGAACAACCGAGCGACATGTGAAGCATCTGAAGTTTTCCTGCATGGGCTGAAGTGTGCCATTTTTGAAAATCTATCAACCACCACCAAGACAGAATCAACTCCCTTTTGTGTTCTGGGAAGCCCAAGCACAAAATCCATAGCAAGATCTTCCCAGATATTGTTGGGAACTGGTAGTGGCATATATAGGCTAGTGTTCTGCGATTGGCCCTTGGAAGTTTGGCAGGCATAACATTTTCTTACATAGTTCCGCACATCCTTCCTTAGGTGAGGCTAGTAATATTTCTCCTCCATCATAGCCATAGTCTTGTCCCGCCCAAAATGACCTCCTAATCCTCCACCATGAATACACCTTATGAGTTGTTCCCTCAAAGAGGTCTTGGGAATGCATATAACCAATTCCCATAGAATAAATATCCGTCACAAATGTGGAATTCCCCTGCCGGTTGTTTATGCAAGCATTTCTGCCATAAGTTAGCAAAGTCTTCATCCCCTTCATACAACTCCTTCAATTGCTCAAAACCCACAACCTCTTGTTGCAAAGTGACAATTAAATTAGCTCTTCGGCTTAAGGCATCAGCGACCTTATTACTCTGGCCAGATTTATGCTTTAATACGATTGTGAATTTCTGGAGGAATGTGGACCACCTAATATGCATCTTACATAAATGTTTTTGAGTATTAAGGAACTTAAGGGCTTGATGATCAATGTATAAAACGAATTCTTTCTGAATAAAATAATGCTCCCAATACTTAAGAGCTCGAACCACTGCGTAGAACTCTTGTTCATAAGTCGACCACTTCCTCTTGGCATCACTTAGCTTCTCACTAAAATAGGATACTGGCCTCCCTTCTTGAGCTAACACAGCTCCAATACCAATACCACACGAATCACGCTCAACTTCAAAGAGTTTATCAAATGAAGGCAAGGTTAACACCGGGGCTTCACATAATTTTTCTTTAATGAGTTGGA